>CM062820.1:1193446249-1193731013 GCA_031772625.1 Pinus tabuliformis | reverse complement strand
TGCCTGGGAAAACTTGATGCTAAACAAATTGGTAACTCAGCTAACCAACTCAAGCAACACAAATGAGTTCGATGGCCAAATGATGCGTTGGGTTGGGGAGTTCCTTCTCCTTATAACTTCGTGGGCCGGCCTTCCCCATGTGGGCCCCTCTCCTAAGCCATTCGATTTTCTCTCTAAGGTAATTCAAATTGCCCAAGTGTCCAAGTGCATTTTCTCCCACGTGGGTGGCCCCCACATCTCACTGGTGATGTAATTCAACCCCCTTTTTTCTCCTAAGTTCCTAAGTAAAAAATGTATGGCTCCACCTTTACCAAATATTAATCAGGAGACTAAACCTGTGACAAATATTTTTAGGAAGGGACATTACAATCCTCCCCTCCCAAATGTTACTTTCCCTCAAGCAACCTCAATGCTGGATGCTCCAAAATGTGTTCACCCTCCCATGTGACATCCTCATTTGGTAGGGTCTTCCATCACACCAAAAATTCCTTGATGGTCCTGCTCCTTAGCTCCCTTTCTCTAGTCTACAGGATGGCCTCTGGTTCCAAAACCAAGTGTCACTCATCATCCAGTGGGTTTAGCTCTATTGTTGCTGTCACCTATTGTCCCAACACCTTTTTGAGGCATGAGACATGGAAGATGTTGTGAATCTTGCCCCCTTGGGGAAGCTACAACTCGTAGGCCACCTCTCCAATTCGCTTGACCACCCGGTATGACCCATAAAAACGTGGTTGTAGCTTTTTGACCCCTTTTTGTTTCAAGTTAGACTGTCTATATGGATGTAGCCGAAGATACACCAAGTCCCCCACCTCAAAATGTCTCTCGGTCCGGTGTCCATTTGCGTACATCTTCTGCTAATTCTGCGTTGTCACTAAGTTGTCCTTGAGAGCCTTGAGAATGTCTCGGCTCTCCAAGATCCAATCTTTGGCCTTTGGGGCCCGACTGTCTCCAAAAACAATGTCAGCGAAAGACAATACATCATAACCATACAAGGCACGGAAAGGGGTCATACCAATAGACAGGTGATGGGTGGTGTTGTAGCAATACTCGCCCAAGTGTAGCCAACGAATCCAAGCCCTCCGTTGCCCAGTCACGTAGTTCTTGTGGTACCCATCCAGCCACTGATTAAATCGCTCAGTCTGGCCATTCGTCTGTGGGTGATAGCTCGTGCTAGGGGTGAGCTCAGTACCAATGAATCTGAAGAGCTCCTTCTAGAATCCCCCGATGAATTTGCTGTCTTGGTTACTCACTATGTTCTTAGGAAGTCCATGCATACAAAAAATTTCTCTAAAGAACATCACTGCAACCTGTGAAGCTGAATACTGGGTTGGGATGGCGAAGAAATGGGCGTACTTTGTCAACCATCAACTACCACGTAGAAGCAATCCTTGCCCTGTACTGTGGGGAGCCCAGTGATGAATTCCATGGAGATACTCTCCCAGTTCCCTTCAGGAATGAGGAGCGGCTGCAATAACCCGGTTGGGTGGATCAACTCCCCCTTGTTCCTCTGGCATGCCTCACACTCCTGTATGTGCCTCAACACGTCCCCCTTGAGGCCCTTCCATGTAAAACGTTCCCTGAATGCCATGTATGTTTTTCTGAACCCCTGATGTCTTGAAAATGGCGAGTCATGTGCTGCCTGGGGCACTCTCTCCCTCAACTGCGAGCTGGGTTCCAAGAATATGTGCCCTTTGTAGTAGATGACCTCGTCCATCACCTAGTAGTGCTCATCTACGTGGGTCCCCTCTAGAATCTTGCATGCCCTCCTGTCTTTGGAATACTCTATCGGCAACTGGACCTTCCAATCATGGAAAATGCTCATGAGTGAGAGGCCTGCGGGTCTCCTGGATAGGGCATCGGCCACTACATTGTGTTTCCCCTGCACATACTCTATGTCAAAATCATAGGCCTGCACCTTGTTGACCCATATCTACTGTCTGTCATTGAGGCCCTACTGCCCCATGAAGTGGCAAAGACTGTTGTGATCAGTCTTCACTCTAAATCGGTTACCCACTAAATACTACTGAAATTTGGCCAAGGCATGCATAATGGCCAACATCTCCTTGTCATATATAGAATATGACCTCTCATGGGGTAAGAGCTTCCGACTCTCGAAAGAAATGGGGTGCCCATACTGAGATAATACTGCCTCGTTTCCCTCTCTTGATGCATCACACTCCACAGTGAAGGGCTGGGAGAAGTCTGGACTTGTGGTAGCTACCAGATTTCGGAACTTCTTCTCTTAGTACAGCCTCGGACCAAGAACTGTATTGCAGCCTCAGGACTTCGAACAACCTCGGATCAAGGCTACAGGACTTCAGTGTATTCTTTGGTGATGAATCTCTAACCTATGGTGACAAAAGCAGTTCGTCCCTTCTTCTGTGGTGCAACATTGAATAATACATTTCAGAACTGTGGAGATAAGGATTAAAAGGTGCAGACTTGGTGCAGTGTGGTGCTAACTCTTCTTGGGAAGTGTGAAGATAGATCAGTGGTATAGTTTGGTGTTTGGAGCAGTGCAGAATTGAAGATGGTGCAGAATAGTGTAGATTGGTGAAATGAAGTATTTGATCAAATAAGTCCACTGAAATTGCAGAGAAGGATTGGTGTCCTTGGGGTAGGTGCCCCTAAACTCAAGGTTGGAGCCTTGGTAAAGATAGGGTCGAAGCCCTAGAGTTCGGAGCCTCATTAAGTCCAAGTTGGTGCTTGGAAATCATTGTACACCTTCATTTGTAAAAAGATCATTTGTCCTTCTTATTTCAATAATAAAATTATTCATTTCTCTGATTTTAAATTGTGTAGAATCTAACTGGTTAACAATTGAAAAGAAATATTGATTCACCCCCTTTCAGTATTTCCAACAATTGGTTTCAGAGCCAGCTTCTTCATTATCAGCCTAATAGCTGAAAGAAGGATTCTTAGGCACAATGAAGGATCACGAAGTGACAGGGAGGCTTCCTTTGTTCGCTGGCACAAATTTTGGTTTTTGGAAAAAAATGAATGTCCTACTACTTAATGTCCCTTGCCCCTGAAGTTTAGCATTCTGTTTTGATTGGGTACACTGCTCCTTCCACTCTTGCAACTGATCAAGACGAAAGGAAAGCGTACATTGCAAATGCAAAAGCCTTAAATTCCATCACTAGTGGAATCACTGATTCTGAATTTACAAAAGTCGTGAATTGTTACTCGGCCAAATAAGTGTGGGATAAACTGGTTAGCTTATATGATGGAGACTCCAAAGTTAAGAAGGCAAATCTTCAAACTCGTAGAAGGAAATTTGAAAGTATGAAAATGGATGATGAAGAAGATATTGCATCATAATTTCCTCGAGTAGCTAAAGTGGTCAACTCTCTTAAAGGATTGGGAGAAAATATTGAAGAAAGCATTGTTGTTCAAAGGTCTTAAGATCTCTCCCCAATAGATTTGACTCCAAAGTAAGTGCTATAGAAGAAATGAAGGACCTAGATACTCTCAAGATGGATGAACTTCATGGAATCCTAATTGCCTATGAGATGAGAAAAGGAATCCCGAGTTCCAAAGATGCAACATTCAAGGCCTCAAAATAAAAAAAGGTGAAAGGATGGAATACCAACAGTGATGACTCCGATGCTGAATCCGAATTGGCACAATTTGTATGAAGACTAAGGAAAGGATCCAAGCTAAAAGGTAAGCATCCTCTTGTTTGTTTCAAATGTGGAAGAATAGGTCGTTATGCTGCAAAATGTCCTTATAAGAGTGATAGTGATGATGATGAGGATTCTAAAAGGATGGTTTACAAAAAGAAAGGGCTTAATAAGAAAAATTTCTTCTCTAAGCAAGATGAGTTTGATGAAGATGAATTTGTAGTCATAAAAAAGAAATCAACTAAAAATTTCCCTCATCGCAAAGGAGGTAATGATGAATCAGATGAAGAAATGACTATGCTGGAAGCCAAGAAGTATTATTTATGGCATTCACAAATGATGATGATTCAAGACTAGAAGGAAATGTAGATGAATCGTTAATGAGTGCCATTGAAGAAAATGAGAAATTACGAAATAAAACCATTTCTCTCAAGGTAGAAAAGGAGGAAGCAAAAAGAAGGGAAAACCCCTTGAAAAATAAGCTAAAAGAAAAGGAAGAAATCTATGAAAATCATGAATCTGAAATAGTATTTCTGAAGAAGGAATTGGAACAAGTCAAAAGTAGTTGGCAAAGTTCTCAAACACTTGATCACATTCTCAATATTCAAAAATCTGAAAATGACAAGTCTGGGATTGGTTTCAAAGGAGAATCTTAAGCTCAAAGGATTATGCAAAAAGCTATGCCGACATTCTCTCTAGCTACCCAAAAGAAGAGAAGTCATATTTCAAAGAGCAAAGATACACCTCAAATCCAAAGAATGAAGAAAGAATAACCTCAAGGAAGAAAGATGACTCAATTCATGGCTATTACAACAGGTATCAAACTATATTTCTTGGGCATTGTTATTATTCTAAAAATTTTGGTCATCAAGCTAAACATTGCGTGGCTCGTATGAATGAAGCACCAAGATTGAAGGATCAAACAAACAAACCATGTGGTCTCAAAGGGCAAGGATAAATCAAGTGTTAATTTTTGGTATGTTCAATGCTTAAGAGCAATTTACTTCAATTTTCTTGCTAGCCCATTATCAATGTTCAGATTAGCAATCATATTAGCCTGATAGTAAAATGCAGATAGAACATAAACATAAACAATAGAAGACAAGCCAAGACAAGAGGACACAAGATGTGGCACCAGCTAGGGACAAACCCAATGTGGGGAAACCCTTGATCAATTCTTCTTATATTCTTCAATAGTTTAGCAGAGAGAGAGATAGTACAAATATACAAAACTGATATTTATGATAGTAGTAGAAAGTCCATCATTCTACTAATGATGACATTTCAAAGATGTAGCCCTGAATTCTCATGATAGTCTTCAACCAATCACTAAGAGTGTTGAAGCATACCCTTTTAGGAGATCATCAATATAGAAACCTTCAACATAATACTGCTGCAACATGTTAGTACAGTGGTTAGCTGTCCTATAGCCTTAGATCCACCACAAAGTCAGGAGATAAGTCCTTTTAGGACTGAGGTTTACCTTGGAGACCCTTCTCTTATGCCAGGCTGCCTTCCAAAGGTTCTATCCACCCTAGATTGCTCTTAACACAACCTCTAGCTGTACTCACTGTCACTGCTTCAGACCTTATCCTTCACACAATCAACAATAGTTTTTTTTGTTGTCATCATGATCACTGGTTAGGGCATCAAGCACTACTGTAACAATCCTCCAACAATCATCAAAACAACCTTTAATCTCTGCGGTTTTGCCTCACAGGACAACTCCTGGGTTATCCTCTTGGTCTGGGCATATATAAGCCCTCAAACACCCCTATGCAATACTTGACTATGGTGTTATGGCCTGCGGCCTAACACATAGTCTTCCTGTAGCTTCCAGGTAGCATAAACCTTATCCTCTCCCTCCAACGATATCCCAACAGATCGGATCCTTAGCTCCTCTAACTCGGCCCTCCCAAATAGCCTCACGGTCTTCCTGAAATGGCTTCAGAACAACCTTATTTCACCCACGCTGAATGCTCCTTCTTGCTGTAGCTAGGGCATACTCTTGCTGCGGTTTAGGGCCTCCCTCTTGCTACGAATAGGAGCCCTCCTTTGCTGCAGATTAGGCCTTCCTTTTTGCTGCGTATTAGGCCTTCCTTTTGACTGCGTATAGGGCTTGCTTGTGACTGTGGCTATGGCTCCTTTTAGATCTGCAGCTAGGGCTAGATCTCCTCTCTGGGACTATGGCTAAATCTCCTCCTTTAGGACTGCGACTAGGTCTCCCACTTGACCTCTCTTGCCACCAAACCCAAACGAGTGGAGAGAGATCATGAGAGGTGTGTGTGCCTCAAATGACTTGAGGTCTCCTCTATTTATAATGCAACGTTGAGGTTGAGCTAGGGGTTATTTGTTTGTTGGCCGACCTTGACAAATTGTCAATAACACAAATAAATTCATATCTTCATAAATACATGTCGGAATCGGATGATCTTTAGATCAATACTACACCTCTCAGAGAGAGGAATCCAAGAATAATATCAGCTACCATAAATAAGATGACCCACATGGAGTTTGGCCCTAGTTGCCAATTTTAACACTCCCTCTCAACTAGGGAAAACTCCATCTATTATTCCATCTGCTAGTCTGTACTATCTCTGCCATCAATGCACTGCTCTGCTCTGCTAAACTATGAAGAAGAAGAAGTGATCGAGAATGTATCATACCATTCTCTACTGACCCGAAGTCAATGCCAGATGAAAAAGGGTGTTTCATACCACTCTTACTGATCCGAAATCAGTTCCAAAGAGAGAGAATGTCTCATACCACTCTTACTGACCCGAAGCCAATTCCATTGATCCGGATCAATATAGGTCATCCTAGCATAGGGAGTACAGTAGTACATGATGCGTCCATCGGTAGTGCTATGGTACCTATCCTCATTTCCTTACTCATTGGCTAGATGAGAGGTACTCCCCATGAGTCCCAGACTGCATGGGTAGGATGTCTCAGCAGGAGAAGGATGAACCACTCATCCTACCTACATGTCGCCATGGGGTATCACAAGGGAAGGCTGAACCACTCACCCTATACACAACATATCACTAGGGGAAGGTTGAACCACTCACCCTATGATTATGTCTCAGCAGGAGAAGGATGAAACGCTCATCCTACCTACATAGCAAACCACTAGGGGAAGGCTGAACCACTCACCCTATGGTTGCTCATAGCTCCAAGAAGTACCCCATGCCCCCTGGAGCTCCTAGAGCTCAATATCCATATCATACTGGACCCTTATGAGAGGGTCTCTCCATGACTCCTAGTCGTTCTCGGAAAGTCAAGAATTTGACCTTTCCTAAGGGCTTCGTCAAAATATTGGCGACCTGCACATCAGTCCCAATGTGATGGAGCCTTATTGCTCCTCTCTGTACCATATCCCGAATAAAATGGTACCTGATGTCTATGTGCTGGGAGCAATCATGAAATACGGGATTCATCGACAATCGGATCCCACTTTGGTTGCCGCAAAGGATCACGGTGGTATCCAACACATGTTCAAACAGCTCACTGAAGAGCTTTCACAACCAGACAACTTCACAGGAGGGCATACTCGCAACTATGTATCCGGCCTCAGCGATGCTCAAAGCAACCGACTTTTGCTTCCTTCTCATCCAGGATATCAAAGTAGAAACCAAAGAGAAACAACACCCAGAAGTGCTCTTGCGATCCACCACACTGCCTGCCCAATCAGCATGCAACCTCACATCTTCGACAGTGTATCTCAATCCATGAGTGATTGTGCCCCGAAGATATCTCAAAGGATTCTTGGCACCAATCCAATGTGTGTAATGATGCTCAACCATATATTGGCTCAACGTGTTAACTGCAAAACATATATCCAGATGGGAGTTCACCAAGAACATCAATCCTCCTATGAGTTGACGATACTCAGGGGCATTTCCCAATTCAGGTCTAGAAGCACTATCACATAACTTCTTAAAGTTAAGCTCCATCGGGGTAGTCACAGGCTTGCAGTTCATCATCCCAAATCTTTCCAATATCTTCACAACATATTTTCCTTGAGATAGGAAAATTTCTCCTAACTTATGCCAGACCTCCAACCCTAGGAAGTAGTGCATCAGTCCTGGGTCCTTCATTTCAAATTCAGAATCCAACTCCCTCTTACGTTAGTGAATGAGAGGGTCTGCACATGTTAGAAAGAGGTCGTCCACATAAAGTACCAATATGAGAGGTCTATCATCCATAACCTTAAAGCAAAGGTTTGGATCGACTTCACTCCTAGTGAATCTCAGCTTCATTAGATAGATGTCAATCCTTTCACACCAAGCTCGAGGTGCTTGCTTCAAACCATAGAAAGCTCTCTTCAACCTGCAAATATGAGATTCCTGGTCATGAACCTCAAACCCCTTGGGTTGTTCCACATCTGTGGTCTTGCTATTACTTGTAAGTTTTCCTTCAGTACATCCCGAATATATACCTTCATGCTCTTCTTTGAACTCGGGCATCCCTGTCACCATCTGTCTCATATCGGGTAGGGCCTTGTAATGAAGATGGGCAAACCTTTGGTGCCATAGTTCAGATTGTAGAGATATGTTACAAGACATGGTCCCCAATGGACTTCCTGCAACTTGATACAAAGTGCCAACCTTGAACCCAAGAGTAAAAGCATCTTTAAAATTCCTTTTCCAAACACGTACCTTTCCATCGATGAATGCCACCTTGTAACCTTTGTCTTCCATTGCCGAAATGAACACCAAGTTCTTCTTGAGATCAGGTACATATAGAACTTCTTGTAAATGAATCGTGTTACTCTGATTCAATTGAAGAGTAACATTCCCTACACCCTTTATGTGATAGGTGGCATCTTCTCCAAGAATAATCTCCAAGTTTGTTTCCTTCTTTATTAGATTAGAGAGCACTTCCTTGTATCCGGTGAAGTTCCTTGAAGCACCACTATCAATGAGACAATTTCCCAAAGAGTTCAGAGGAGAGGTAGTGGAGAGGGTTGATATAAGATAATACTCCTTTTGGTTATTAGAAACAACATTTGATTCTTCATCTGGAGTTCCTTGCTTTCTTGGAGGGTCGGCCATTTCTTTGATGTCCTGCATTCCTTTTTCCTTTGCCATTGTACTTTTCATTCCTTCGATCATTGTTGTTGAAGTTGCCCCTGGAGTGATTGTGATCATCATCATGTGATGTGTCCGTTCTATTCGGACACTCCCTTGCATAGTGGCCAAACTTATTGCAAACAAAGCACCTGCCCTTCCTTCCACCCTTAGATCCGGGCTTTCCATTGAAGTGACCTTTAGACCCTGCATTATTTCTCCTTTTGGCATGAGCGGAGAAAGCAGTGGGGTTGCTTCTATTAGAAGGCATTTCTTGCTCCACCATTCTTGTTTCTTCCTGAATGCATCTTGACATTAGTTCTTCAAATCCGGGAATTCGATCATTATTGAGAATAGTGGTTCTAAATATATACCACTCGGGTGGGAGCCCTCCAAGGGTAGTGAGAGTACTTTCCCTGTCAGGAATGACTTCTCCAATCGATAGAAGATCATTCTTGATCTCAGTGATCCTTAAGAAGTGGGATTAAATATCCTCGTCTTTGCCCTTCTTAATATCCTTCAGCTTGTTTTTAAGAAATAAAAATTTGATTTGCATCACTAACCTTGAACACGCTGACCAACCTATCATAGATTTCCTTGGAGGTGTTCAAATCGCAGACGTAGGCCACCAGACGCTTGTCAATGGAATCTCTAATAATCCTCTTCGCTTTGACTTGACCCTTGGTGTACTTGTTCTTTGTAATAGCTGGTGCATTTGATGGAGGCTCAAGGATTTTACCCTTCTCATAGTCCAACACTTCTTGTTTTTCCAATGTTAGATCAAGAGACATCTTCCATCCGTGATAGTCCGACTTTTCACGAAACTTGTCTTCAGCTGGGAAGTGGGATGAGGAACCTGTTGACCACTACGTGTCAACTACCCATAGCAGTACACCCCCTTTTTCGCAAAAGGATAGCGCTTGATCAACGTGTCCGTGTCGTTCGACTATCATCATCAGCCTGATCATGTTATATTGTAAACCCTTTCTGCGTGTGTAAATTGTAAATAATCTCAACAGATCCATGTTGCATATGTAATTGCCTAGGTAAACCTAATTTTTTGATGACGATCTACATTCCGGAAAGTTTTTTGTCTCACCGATCCATATTGGCAGAGTTTTCCTTCAGCCTTAGCCCAAAACCGGAATGGAGTTTGTCACCAGAATGTTAGGGGAGTCCTAGTGTGTTAGATCGAGTCTATGTAAAAGTAATTTGGGAATAATCCTAACCATTTGGTTAGGTTATTTTATTACAAATTGCTTGATCAGCTAGATTATATTTGTGTCGCAGAAATGGGTTTTCCTCCTTTGAGTTGTAAAAAATGTAAAAAAATCATGATGTAAAATGTCTTGAGGGTTAGAAAAATAATTTATCTCCTCATAGGTCCTAGTTCCTAGGTAAATTTAAATTTTCCAGAAGTAAAATTTGTGGATCCTTTAAAAAAGTAAATCTTAACTGGTTCAGGGACTAAGGTTGATTATTTTGCTAAATTTTATGTCTTAGGTCCCTGGGGTTAAGTCAAAGTCAAAGTTTTGAGGAAATAAATGTAAAATTTTAATTTTTATATATATTAAAATGCATTTAATTGAAAAATTTGAAATTCCCTCAATAATTAAAATTTTGACGGATGAGATTAAAAGAAATTTTGATCCTCATCAACGGTCCAGATCACTTTGACAAGGATTACTTGAACTAGCCGTTGGGAAATTTATCTTTAAATAGGGGGTCAATTGTCATTTGAGATCATCCAATCTTCTGATCGTGTGCTAAGTGAAAGCTCTCTTGTAAACTTTTTTTTAGCAATAAAGAAAGACTTTGGGGTTAATCTCTGCTGGTGTTACTCTTCATGGGAATGCTGTAAGATGTGTTATTTTCATGCATAGATTTCATTTTCAGCCATTGGCAATAGCTTTCTAAAGAGTAGTTTAAGCACAGGTATCTTGCTTGAACACTAGGGTTTGAATAGTAGTTTAAATTCTGAATGTAATGGCAGGTATCTCCATTAAATATGAATTTTATTGTCGTTTTCTCTCTCTATGTTAATGGTTGAATTGAGCTGTTCAGGAAATCTTTGATTTTGAGATCATCGGGCGTTCAGGGAAGTTTTTAGTTGGACCAGCCAACTCCCGACTAGCATTTCCTGAAGAGCCCAGTTTGATTTGATCCCAAGCTTATCATTAAAAATTTCATTGTTGATGCATGAAGGGTTTTCTCTGAAGCACTTCACTTTAAATCATAAATTTAAAAAGAAATATGTGTGGCATAATGATAGATCTGGCTATTTAGAGCTTTCAGTTTGTAATTACTGTAATTATTTAACTGGTTTTTTAGTATTTTTTTTAATTTCATCATTGTATATATTGTCTCTGGGTATTTTGTTTTTGTCATTGCAGGTTGCAGATCTGAAGGTGAAGTTCAATCTTGAAGTCAGATCTAGGCCCTGGAGGGTAAGATTTGGCCTCCGAATCAATTTTTTGTAGGTGTACAATGCTGTTGCCTGGGGTTTCATTGCTGCAGAAAAATTTTGAATTTTTTTTTAAGGCCCATAGGCCTTGCTGCTGCCATATATTTGTGCTTTCTCTCCATGCGGGTTCCTTCTCTGAGTTTCTTCAAACCCACAACCCTTTTTTCTCCTCCACGCATTTTTCCTTCCACGCATCTCTCTGACATTGCATACCCATCACATCAAGCTCTTCCACAACTGCATATCCCTGTGTCCTCCCTCATCCATTGCCACACCTCCATCTGCCACTACCCAACAGGCTCCCTGCGCAGTTCCTCATCCATCTTCCCAATTGAATCCCCATGTAGCTATCTCCGTCTCTCATCAAGTTACCCAAAGAGTGGGCAGTGTTCCCTCTGGCAACCTGAGTCTTCTCCCGCAAGCCTGTAGATTCCTTTCGCTGCCATACGAGCTCCAGATCCGCGTCCAATCGACCTCCAAACTTACAAACAAATCCATTGAACCTTCATCACAACCTCCATTCAAGCTTCTAACTCCTCCACGCAATCATTGCTGCTCCTCATCAGACCTGCGTGTTTTCTTCTATGGTTGCCTGCTCTCCCTTGTTCCCTAGCTACCATCGTTTCCCTTTAACCTTGATCCTTCTCACGCTGCTCCACCATCGAGCTGCCTTTCCTGCCCATTTGCTACTACCTGTAGTTGCTACTCCCTCCTCTTCCGCAGCCACGATTATCACTGAACCCTCACACTTCCACTGCCATTCCTCGCTCTCCAACCTGCAGCAGAACCTGCAACTCCTCCCTCATGCAACCCTCGTTTCTCCATTGCCGTCTTCCCCTGCGTCGTTCTTAGCTCCCTAGCCAAGCCGTGGGGCTCACCTATATACACACACAATAAAACAAATGAAGATTTTATGGGTGGGTAGGGTTTAGTGTTAGACATTTTAATTTTAGTTTTTTTTGTTACATATAATTTAGTTTAGGATTTAGCATTTCGATTTTTATTTTGTTAAGTTAGGTTTTCTTTTTCTATTTCATTGTATGATTTCATGGTGTTAGCTTAGGATTAGTTCCTTTTAATTATATTTTCGATTAGGCATAAATTTGCATATAGTTCGATTTTGTGTTAATTTGTTTCATTTTTATTTTTCTTTGTTTTATTTTGATTTAAAATGAATAAAAATTTGAAAAAAAAGAAAAAAAGAAGAAGTTAGATTTTTATTTAGATTTAGATTTGAGTTTTATTTGTTTTATTTAGATTTAGATTCATTATATATATATATATATATATATATATATATATATATATAATTTCAAAAGGTCCAAAAACATTTAAATTTTTGAGCGAATTGGATATGTTTGGTCATGTTTAAAATTGAAAATCATTTGTTGATCATTTCCTGCATTTAGTCTTGCGTAGCGTATTGAAGAATTCACCTAAGGAATTGTTAAACTTGAAATTCATTTTGGTGTCTTTTTTTTTGGTGCTGAGGAAAGGTCTAACAACAAATTTTTCTTGGTGTTTGTCATTTTACTATAGTTAAATGTGCTTAAATTTCAATATTTCAGGATTAACTATTGAAAGTGGTGAATTTTTCCTAGATTTGGGCTCTCCAAGCATAAATCTTTTATTTTTAGGATTGAAATTAGTAAGCATTTAAATTTCATGATTGTTTCAGATATTTAAACTTTAGAAATTTAATTGCTGGAACATTGTTAAGTCATTGTGCAATTGATCGTTTTGTTTGAATTATTTGATGCTCGTCACATGTTAGATATTTTGCAAATATTTTTCAAGCAACCATTAATTTTTTCATTAGCAACAGTAGCTAATCAATTACTTGGTTTTCGTTAACTCCATAAGGCACTGGTATTAATCATTTAAAATTGAATCTAAATCATTGCTAAGCCTTAGTCAAGTATTTGATTGCCTCGTTGTGTCTTCCGAGCCGGTTGGTTCCCAGCGGGTTCTCCTTCATCCTGTAGGGTCCAACCCCCTTAACTTGCTGTAGGGAGACAGCTTAAACGGAGAGATCAGGGATCAAGGTGACAGCCCCCGATCTGAGCGTTGTCACGGTGCCTAGACACTCTATGCGACAACATTTTTTGGCGCCGTTGCCGGGGACCGATTTATTGGGCCTGTGCTTTACGACATTCGTCATTCATCTTTCGTCTTTCTATCATTCATTTGAGCTGGCAAGGTCAACATTTTTTGGCATATCTCATCTTTTCCGCCATTCATTAGCTTATCAAGTGGCTAGCCTTTCCTGGCGTCTTTTGATCTTTTCATCGCCCTATCTTTCATCATCTCGTTAATCACCTGGACTTCTCGGTTCATTTCTTGTTTGGGTGGCGACTTCATTTCTTTTCATTTATTCTCAAACAAGAAGCCCTCCCTTATATCCGGTTGTTTGTTGCCTTTTGGATCCTAGAGTTACATTCATGTTCAAGTGGCGACTCCACTTCTTTCATCTCTTGATTTTCTTGAGCAGAGGTCTCTATCTATCATCCATTTCGTCCCTCATTATTCATCATGGATTATTCGTTTACCCCATGTCATTTTACTGATGTTCTCCATGATATTCCAGAAGTTGCCATTCATAAATTGTCTTTGTTCTCGGGTGGTGATTCAGTCATTGTTAGAAAGCATCTATGCAGGTTTTCTCGTATAATGCTCATATATTGTAATTCTCCCTAGTATGATCATGAAGATGTCAAAATGCGTTTATTTGCCATTTCTTTAGAGGGTGATGCTTTGAATTGGCTTAATAATTGTCCTGAAGATTCTTTCACTTCTTTACAAGACATCGTTCATGCTTTTAAAGATAGATATTGTTATCAAGATAGCTCGCCTTGTGCCCCTAAAATTATGCAACAGAATGAAAGTGATCTGGTGAAGGATCCAGCTGTTGATGAAAGATTTCAAGACAATTCTCCATATCAGAGTGTGCCATCCACTTGCACCGTTACAGATCAAATTCATGACAATGGGAAGATAGGGATAAATTGTCAAATCAGTGTCGACAATGAAAGGGAAAATTAGAAGCAAATTACAAAAGAACTAATGTGGCTGGTAAAAAATATGGAGATTAATCAAGAAAAATTTGTAATTGATTACGTCAATGATATGAGAACTTTATACACCCACCTGGAAAAGCAAGATAAGGAGATGGAAACCATGAAAGCTAATCATGATAGGGAAATTAATTCTATGCAAAACAAGTTATTAACTATGGATGAAGAAATGACTATCATGACATTCGATTATAAAAATCAGTTGGCTACCATGCAAGCAAATCATAAGAAAGAGATAAACTCTATGCAACATTGCTTGATGACCATAAAGGAAAAGAATGATAAAGTAATAAAAGATATGGAGGCTAGTCAGATATATTTTCAGAATAAGTTATTAAGCATGGAGGAAGACCATGCCAGGGAAATCAGTGCTATGAAGGTTGAACACTCTAGCCAGATGGATGCCATTAGAATACAGGTACAGAAATTTCAACAGCGGTCAGAGGATGAAAGAAACAAGGAGATGTCAATAGAACAGAAACCTCATTTGCTGCAACAAGATTCGTCTTATTATGAGGAGGTCATTTGTTCCATTGAAAAGTGGTTAATTGAAGGTGACCCGGATAAAATTGAAAACAATAAAGATCAGATGCAAAATGAAGAAAGACATGTCACACATATCTTACATACTTCATCTGATGGTTTTGAAGCAGAGTGTTCCACATTATCAGTGATACAGCCTTCCACAAAGAAAAGACACAAGAGAAAGAGAATGAGAAAGCGATTTGATGCATCAGATGGTCATAAACAGCTTGATTTTCGGATAGGAAAAAGTCCTACTTTATGCAAGATTGGACATGTCACATTCGAGAAGCAGCTGACAGATTTGCCTAAAAGCAGGCAAATGCTCAATATACACTATATTGAATGCATCTGATGCCATGGGGCATCCTCTGTATTTCTAACCCTACACCTCGTCATTTCAACATTTCATTTATGTTCTATTTTAGGATTAGATTTACTTTTCATGTTACTAGATAGTTAATAAATGAAGAGCTTATATCTTTCCTGTGCTTAATGTTATATGATGATTTTTGGATGGACGCTACTTATGTTTGGTTGTGTGTTGCGCGAATGCAGATTTTCGATTTTCACATTCCTACGGTGCAGCAACGTGTTCCCAAGTAGAGCCAGATGTTGACCACTACGTGTCAACTACCCATAGCAGTACACCCCCTTTTTTCGCAAAAGGATAGCGCTTGATCAACGTGTCTGTGTCATTTGACTATCATCATCAGCCTGATCATATTATATTGTAAACCCTTTCTGCATGTGTAAATTGTAAATAATCTCAACAGATCCGTGTTGCGTATGTAATTGCCTAGGTAAACCTAATTTTTTGATGATGATCTACATTCCGGAAGGTTTTTTGTCTCACCGATCCATGATCGGCAAAGTTTTCCTTCAGCCTTACCCCAAAGCCGGAATGGAGTTTGTCACCAGAATGTTAGGGGAGTCCTAGTGTGTTAGATCGAGTCTATGTCAAAGTAATTTGGGAATAATCCTAACCATTTGGTTAGGTTATTTTATTACAAATTGCTTGATATGCTAGATTATATTTGTGTCGCAGAAATGGGTTTCCCCCCCTTGAGATGTAAAAAATGTAAAAAATTCATGATGTAAAATGTCCTGAGGCTTAGAAAAGTAATTTATCCCCTCATAGGTCCTAGGTCCTAGGTCCTAGGTAAATTTAAATTTTCCATAGGTAAAATTCGTGGATACTTTAAAAAATTAAATCTTAACTAGTCCGGGGACTAAGGTTAATTGATTATTTTGCTAAATTTTATGTCTTAGGTCCTTAGGGTTAAGTCAAAGTCAAAGTTTTGATATTAAAATGCATTTAATTGAAAATTTTGAAATTTCCTTAATATTTAAAATTTCGACAGATGAGATTAAAAGAAATTTTGATCCTCATCAACGGTCGAGATCGCTTTGATAAGGATCACTCGAACTAGTCGTTGGGAAATTTATCTTTAAATAGGGCGTCAGTTGTCATTTGAGATCATCCGATCTTGTGATCGTGTGCTAAGTGAAAGCTCTCTTGTAAACTTTTCTTTTTAGCAATAAATAAAGACTTTGGAGTTAATCTCTGCCGGTGTTACTCTTCGTGGGAACGCTGTAAGATGTGTTATTTTCATGCATAGATTTCATTTTGAGCCATTGGTAATAGCTTTCTAAAGAGTGGTTTAAGCACAAGTATCTTGCTTGAGCACTAGGGTTTGAATGGTAGTTTAAATTCTGAATGTAATGACAGGTATGTCCATTAAATCTGAATTTTATTGTCTTTTTCTCTCTCTACGTTAATGATTGAATTGAGCTGTGCAGAAAATCCTTGATTTTGAAATCATCAGACATTCGAGGAAGTTTTCAGTTGGACCAGCCAACTCCCGATTAGCATTTCCTGAAGAGCCCAGTTTGATTTGATCCCGGGCTTATCATTAAAAATTTCATTGTTGATGCATGAAGGGTTTTCTCTGAAGCACCTCACTTTAAATCATAAATTTTAAAAAAAATGTGTAGCATAATGATAGATCTGGCTATTTAGAGCTTTCAGTTTGTAATTACTGTAATTATTTAACTGGTTATTTGGCTTTTTTTAATTTCATCATTGTACATATTGTTTCTGGGTATTTTGTTTTTGTCATTACAGGTTGCAGATCTGAAGGTGAAGTTCAATTTTGAAGCCAGATCTAGGCCCTAGAGGGTAAGATCTGGCCTCAGAATCAGTTTTTTTCAGGTGTACAGTGCTACCGCCCGGGGTTTCATTGCTGGAGAAAGAATTCGATTTTTTTTTAAGGCCCACAGGCCTTGCTGCTGCCATATATCCGTGCTTTCTCTCCATGCGGGTTCCTTCTCTGAGTTTCCTCAAACCCAAAGCCCTTTTTTCTCCTCCACGCATTTTTCCTTCTACGCATCTCTCTGACATTGCATACCCATCACGTCCAGCTCTTCCACAACTGCATATCCTTGCATCCTCCCTCATCTGTTGCCACACCTCCATCTGCCACTACCCGCCGGGCTCCCTACACAGTTCCTCATCCATCTTCCCAATCAAATCCCCACATAGCTATCTCTGTCTGTCATCAAGTTACCCAAACAGTGGGCAGTCTTTCCTCCGGCAACCTGAGTCTTCTCCCGCAAGCCTGCAACTTCCTTTCGCTGCCATACGAGCTCCAGATCTGCGTCCAATCGACCTCCAAACTTACAAACAAATCCATTGAACCTTCATCGTAGCCTTCATTCAAGTTTTCGTCTCCTCCACGCAGTCATTACTGCTCCTCATCAGACCTGCGTGTTTTCTTCTATGGTTGCATGCTCTCCCTTGTTCCCTAGCTGCCATCGTTTCCCTTTAACCTTGATCCTTCTCAAGTTGCTCCACTCATTTGCTGCTACCTGAGCTGCCTTTCCACAACCCTGCGTCCACTGCTATTTGTCTCCAACCTGCTACCTGTTTCTAGCTCGTTCTTAGCTCCCTAGCCTCGTCAGGCTCACCTCATACACACACAATAAAACAAATGAAGATTTTATGCGTGGGTAGGGTTTAGGGTTAGACATTTTAATTTTAGTTTTTTTTGTTACGTATAATTTGGTTTAGGATTTAGCATTTCAATTTTTATTTTGTTAAGTTAGGTTTTCTTTTTCTATTTCATCGTATGATTCCATGGTGTTAGCTTAAGATTAGTTCCTTTTAATTATATTTTCCATTAGGCATAAATTTGCATATAGTTCAATTTTGTGTTAATTTGTTTCATTTTTATTTTTCTTTGTCTTATTTTGATTTAAAATCAATAAAAATTTGAAAAAAAAAAGAAAAAAAGAAGAAGAAGAAGTTAGATTTTTATTTAGATTTAGATTTGAGTTTTATTTGTTTTATTTAGATTTAGATTCATTTTATTTAATATATATATAATTTCAAAAGGTCCAACAACATTTAAATTTTTGAGCGAATTGGATATGTTTGGTCATGTTTAAAATTAAAAATCATTTGTTGATCATTTCTTGCATTTAGTCTTGCGTAGCATGTTGAAGAATTCACCCAAGGAATTGTTAAACTTGAAATTCATTTTGGTGTCTTTTTTTTTGGGTGCTGAGGAAAGATCTAACAACAATTTTTTCTTGGTATTTGTCATTTTACTATAGTTAAATATGCTTAAATTTCAATATTTTAGGATTAACTATTGAAAGTGGTGAATTTTTTCTAGATTTGGGCTCTCCAAGCATAAATCTTTTATTTCTAGGATTGAAATTAGTAAGCATTTAAATTTCATTATTGTTTCAAATATTTAAACTTTAGAAATTTAATTGTTGGAACACTGTTAAGTGATTGTGCAATTGATCATTTTGCTTGAATTATTTGATGCTCGTCACATGTTAGATATTTTGCAAATATTTTCAAGCAATTGTTAATTTTTTCATTAGCAACAGTAGCTAATCAATTACTTGGTTTTCATTAACTCCATAAGGCACTGGTATTAATCATTTAAAATTGAATCTAAATCATCGCTAAGATTTAATCAAGTATTTGATTGCCTCGTTGTGTCTTTTGAGCCGGTTGGTTCCCAGCTGGTTCTCCTTCATCTCGTAGGGTCCACCCCCCTTAGCTTGCTATAGGGAGACAACTTAAACAGAGAGATCGGGCATCAGGGTGACAGCCCCCGATTTGAGCATTGTCGCGGTGCCTAGACACTCTGTGCAACAACAAAACCCATTGAGCCTTTTGTCCTTTCTAACTGTCTTCGGTGATTGCTCTTTCACTCTTGCTTGGGCTTTGTCTTCACCTCAGCTCTGATACCATGTTAATTTTTGATATGTTCTATGCTTAAGAGCAATTTACTTCAATTTTCTTGTTAACCCATTATCAATGTTCAGATTAGCAATCATATTAGCATGATAGTAAAATGCAGATAGAACATAAACATAAACAGTAGAAGACAAGCCAAGACAAGAGGACAGAAGATGTGGCACGAGCCAAGGACAAACCCAATGTGGGGAAACCCTTGATCAATTCTTCTTATATTCTTCAATAGTTCAACAGAGAGAGATAGTACAAATATACAAAACTGATATTTATGACAACAGTGGAAACTCCATCATTCTGCTAATGATGACTGCTCAAAGATGCAACCCTAAATTCTCATGACAGTCTTCAACCTATCACTAAGAGTGTTGGAGCATACCCTTTTAGGAGATCATCAATCTAGAAACCTTCGACATAATATTGCTGCAACATGTTAGTACAGTGGTTAGTTGTCCTATAGCCTTAGATCCACCACACAGTCAGGAGATAAGTCCTTTTAGGATTGAGGTTTACCTTGGAGACCCTGCTCTGATGCCAGTTGCCTTCCAAAGGTTCCCTCCACCCTAGACTACTCTTAACACAACCTCTAGCTGTACTAGCTGTCACTGCCTCAGACCTTATCCTTCACACAGTCAAGAATAGTTTTGTTGCTATCATCATGATGACTAGTTAGGGCATCAAGCACTACTGTAACAATCCTCCAACAGTCATCAAAACAGCCTTTAATATTTGTGATGTTGCCTCACAAGACAACTCTTGTGTTACGCTATTGGTCGGGGCATATATAAGCCCTCAAACACCCCTACGCAATACTTGACTGTGGTGTTATGTCCTGTGGCCTAACACTGTCTTCCTGTAGCTTCTAGGCAGCATAAACCTTATCCTTGTCCCTCCAATGATACCCCAACAGATTTGATCCTTAGCTCCTCTAACTTGGCCCTCCTAAACAGCCTCATGGTCTTCTTGAAATGGCTTCAGAACAACCTTATTTTACACACGCTAAATGCTCCTTGCTGTGGCTAGGGCATACTCTTGTTGCGGTTTAGGGCCTCCCTCTTGCTATGGATAGGAGCCTTCCTTTGCTGCGGATCAGGCCTTCCTTTTTGCTACGTATTAGGGCTTCCTTTTGACTGCGTATAGGGCTTGCTTGTGACTATGGCTATGGCTCCTTTTAGGTCTGCGGCTAGGGCTAGATCTCCTCTCTAGGACTACGGTTAGATCTCCTTCTTTAGGACTGCGGCTAGGTCTCCCACTTGACCTCTCTTGCCACCAAACCCAAACAAGTGGAGAGAGATCATGAGAGATGTGTGTGTGCCTCAAATGACTTGAGGTCTCCTCTATTTATAATGCAACGTTGAGGTTGAGTTGGGGGTTATTTGCTTGCTGACCAACCTTGACAAATTGTCAATAACACAAATAAATTCATATCTCCATAAATACATGTTGGAATCAGATGATCTTTAGATCAATCCTACACCTCGCGGAGAGAGAAATCCAAGAAAAATATCAGCTGCCATAAATAAGATGACGCACATGGAGTTTGGCCCTAGTTGCCAATTTTAACATCAAGACCTACAACTCTTTTGATCCTTTGGCCAAATTTGATCCAACTTGCTCATTGTGTAATGATAATGGACATAATGAACAAAATTGCCCCCTCAAAAGAAGAGAAGCAAAAGATGGAATCCCAATACGGATAAATGTGGCCTAGCTCTATGTGCTCACAGTGATGAAAATCATTGGTTTTTGGATAGTGGGTGCTCCAGACATATGACAGGTGACAAAAGGAAGTTTGTCTCATTGAACAAAATGGAAGGAAATGTATCCTTTGGAAGTGGCTCTGCCAAAATCGCTGAAAAGGGAACCGTTACCCTCATTAATGGAAAAGGAAAGGCTCAAAATGCTTTGCTGGTAGACGGACTCAAACACAATCTCTTGAGTGTTAGCCAACTCTATGATCAAAGACATAATGTTGTCTTTAGCACTAAAAATTGTGAAATAAGCAAGTCTACATTTTGAACAAAATTCAAGAAGATAAATGTTACCTAAGTCAAACAGATGAAAGTTGCCTGTGGCACAAGCGACTGAGACATACAAGTTTTGATAACTTGATTAATATCATCAAGATTAATGCAGTGCGAGACATTCCAAAGTTGTTCAAGCCAAATCAAGCTGTATGTGGTCCATGTCAACATGGAAAGAAAACTAGAACCAGCCACAAGACCAAGGAGTTCTCTACATCAAAACCTTTGGAGATCATTGATGCTGATTTATGTGGACCAACTAGAACTCCAACGCTCCAAGGATAAAGGTAATTTGCTTTATTCGTTGATGACTATACTAGAATGATGTGGGTATATTTCATAAAATATAAATCCGAAGCATTTGAATGTTTTAAGAACCTTAAAGCTCTTGTAGAAAATGAAAAGGATTCTAAGATTAAATGTCTTAGAATGAATAGACGGGGAGAATTCATATCAAAAGAATTTGATGAATTCTGTAAAGTACATGGAATTGAAAGAGAACTCTCTACTGCTAGAACACCCAAGCAAAATGGGGTAGTTGGAAGAAGAAACCAAATTGTTCAAGAAATGGCAAGAACAATGTTACTAGCCGTTGACTTGTAGCCAAAATTTTGGAGAGAAGCAATTAGGACAACAGTTTATACCTTGAATTGAACTCATCTAAGACCAAATAATGAGAAGACTCCTTATGAATTATGGAAAGGAAGACCTGCTTCAGTAAAATACTTCAGGATTTTTGGAAGCAAATGCTTCATAAAAATCAATAATGACTCACCAAGAAAATTTGATTCTTGGGTTGACGAAGGAATATTCCTTGGATATTCTATTAGGAGCAAAGCTTACAAGTGCTACAATAATTGACTATGGAAAATAGTGGAAAGCCTTGATGTGAAGATTGATGAATCCCTTCTAGAAAAGGAAATTGAAGATCATGAAGTTGACCCCCTCATTGAAAAAAAAAAGAACTTGAAAAAGAGGAAAAAGATCAAGAAAAACAAAAGGAGAAAGAACCATCTCAAACTCCTTCAAAATTGAAATTCCTCCAAAAACATCACCCGGAAGAGCAGATTATTGGAAATGTAGATGAGGGGATACAAACCCGAAGAAGGATGACAAGTACACCAAGGAAAAATGATGTTTCTCTCCTATCTATGATAGAACCAATTACATTTACTCAAGCAAGGATCGTCATTGGGTGGAAGCCATGGAAGAAGAAATGTTTCAAATTGAGAAGAATGAGACATGGGAGATGGTACCTCGTCCAAAGGATAAAAACATAATTGGAACCAATTGGGTGTTCAAAAACAAAATGAATGAAGATGGACAAATCATCAGAAATAAGGCAAGACTTGTTTGTAAAGGTTATTCACAAATTGAAGGAATCGACTTTGAAGAAACCTTTGCATTGGTAGCTTGTATGGAAGCTATAAGGATGTTCTTGGCATTTGCTTGCTCAAAAGGATTCAAAGTCTATCAAATGGACGTAAAATCAACATTACTAAATGGGGCACTCAAGGAAGAAGTCTACATGGAGCAACCGGAAGGGTTTGATCTAGCAGAAGGAAAAGACTTTGTTTGTAAGTTGAAAAACGCATTATATGGGTTGAAACAAGCTCATAGAGCTTGGTACGCAAGATTGGATCACTATCTACAACAACAAGGCTTCAAAAAGGGGGTGGGAAGAAGTAATCTCTACATGAAGATGGATGAGGATAAGTTACTAGTCACTCCTGTCTATGTTGATAATCTGATTTTTGTTAGCAATAATGATGAGATGAGCCATGAGTTTGCTCAAAATATGTCAAAAGAGTTTGAAATGTCAATGGTGGGTGAATTATCTTACTTCCTTGGACTACAAGTATCTCAAACCACAGCAGGCATGTTCACATCTCAAGCAAAATATCTTAAAGACATGCTTAAAAGATATGGAATCGAAGACTGTGCACCTATGAGCACACCAATGACCACACGCTGCAAATTGAGCAAAGATAATGAATCCCCCTCGGTAGATGCAACTCTTTACAGGTCAATAATTGGAGCTCTCCTATACTTAACTGCTACAAGACCCGACATTATGCAAGCAATAGGAATGGTGGGAAGATTTCAATCAACTCCTAAGAAATCCCATTTGTTGGCTGTAAAAATAATTCTCAGATACTTGAAAGGAACTCCTGACTTTGGTCTTTGGTATCCCAAAAGCATAACTCTTATAGTGACAACTTACACTGATGCTGATTGGGCTGAAAGAGTGGATGATCGAAAAAGTACTAGTGGAAATGCATTCTTCATGGAAGATTGTCTAGTATCTTGGCTCAGCAAAAAAAAAAATCATTTGTATCTCTTTCCACAACCGAAGCCGAATATATAACTGTTGCAGATTGTTGTACATAGATACTATGGATGAAGGAAGCTTTGAAGGATGTCAACATAGAAACTAAATAGCCAATCACCATCTATTGTGACAACACAAGTGCTATCAGTGTTAGTAAAAATCCAGTGATGCACTCAAAGACCAAACATATACCAATCAAGTATCATTTTCTCCGTGAACAGGTGGCTGAACAAAACATCAAGTTGGAGTATATCAATACTAAGGAACAAATTGTAGATATTTTCACTAAACCTCTTCCTCGAGAAGCATTTGAACATCTTCGCCAAAAGATGGGGGTTATTGCTCTAGCATCACACTAAGTTGATTCTTAACATGCCGCATGACAGGGGGAGCAGTTCGATAGGGGGAGTCCTTGTGCACTCCTTTGCCATTGATGTCAAAGGGGGAGAGAAGAAAAATATTGCCATCCAATGACAAAGGGAGAGATTGTTAATCTAGTTGTCATTGATGTCAATATTTTGAAGAAGGAAAGGACATGGTGATGAAGAAGGCAAGGACATCAAGGACATGATGATATGTTGAAAAAGACAAGGATATGATTAAGAAGGCAATCAATGAAGAAGCCCAACACTCAAAGGCATTCTGCCCTGCCTCCATTTCTGCACTAATGAATGGTCTGTCACATTAAATAATATTTTTCTCCATCTTAGAGGAAGAATATCATCATGAGACCTAGACCATCTTGAAGGGCATAATTTTACCTTTCATATGAGCTATTATGTGTCTCGAAATTCCAAATAACGGGAGAGAAATTGATTTTATAAGTTAAATTATACTCTGTTCATGGAGCCGACCTACACAAACTTATATATGTCGGCTTGCACTAAAAGAAATGTCCGTTCAGGTTTATGGGCAGAATATCCTATTAATATAGGCTCGGACCTCCTCCTCAAGCACAGATGAGAAGCGGATGACATAGAAAAGACATAAGAAACTTGTTCACATCTTGTGAACAGGTAGAAGATAAGCAAACAAAAGATTATACCTTCTCGGACAGCCAGAAAAAGGAGCTTTCTAACTGTGATTGGATATATCTTTACTGTGGAAGCTCGGATTGATAATCATTTGTGGAGATTCGAATTATAATTCAGTGAGAGTACCTTGGACCTGTGGAACTTTACCTTGGTGCAGTAGATGTATTACTCCTGTACCTAGGCTTGAACCCGTGGAAGAAAACAACTAGCACAGTAGTCTCCAATAGGACATTTATACAGAGACTCGGACCTGTAGCTGTCTCGGACATTGGTCTCGGAACACTTGTTGGGAACAGAACCAAACCACAGGAAGTTGTAGTTGGAGGCTCAAACTTTTATTTGACTCGGACCTGTGGTAGCTACAAGATTTCAAAATGTCTTTTCTTAGTACAACCTTGGACCAAGAATTGTATTGCAGCCTCAGGACTTCGAACAACCTCGGATCAAGACTAACGAACTTCAGTGTATTCTTTGGTGATGAATCTCTAACCTATGGTGACAAAATCATTTCATCCCTGCTTCTGTGGTGCAACAGTGAATAATACATTTCAGAACTGTGGAGATGAGGATTAAAAGGTGCAGAGTTGGTGCATTATGGTGCTAATTTTTTTTGGGAAGTGTGAAGACATATCAATGGTATAGTTTGGTGTTTGGCGCAGTGTAGAATTTTGAAGATGGTGCAGAATAGTGCAGATTGGTTAAATGAAGCATTTGATCAAATAAGTCCAGTGAAGCAGCAGAGAAGGATTGGTTTCCTTGGGGTAGGTGCCCCTAAACTCAAGGTTGGAGCCTTGGTGAAGGTAGGGTCGAAGCCCTAGAGGTCAGAGTCTCATTAAGTCCAAGTTGGTGCTTGGCAATCATTGTACACCTTCATGTGTAAAAGGATCATTTGTCCTTCTTATTTCAATAATAAAATTATTCATTTCTTTGATTTTAAATTGTTTAGAATCTAACTGGTTAACAATTGAAAAGAAATATTGATTCACCCCCCTCTCATTTTTTCCAACTGCTAACTACAAAAATCCGTGAGGGGAGCTGCTAACTGCGAAAATCCCTTGACAAACTTTTGGTAATATGTGCAGATGCCCAAGAAGCGTCTCAGCACTGTCACATCCCTAGGTACCGACCAGTCTCGAATAGCCCATATTTTCTATTTATTTGGGGTAGCATCGGATGTGCTTTAGCCACAAAAATTGCTGGAGAGGCTAAGGCACATGAGATCTCCGATGCCCAGAAAGGGTTTGGGCAGATTCTAAACAATTTGGAAGATATTAAAATAATTAATATTTTTAATGGAGTCCCTAAGTCTAAACTTAGGGAAATTAAAATATTAATGTGAATTAATATAAAACTGTGTTAGAATGGTCCAAAAGTCATGGATCAAGCCATAATCTTAGCCATTGATTAGGGACTTAATCTCAGCCGTTGATTTGTCAATAGGAAAAGTATAAGAGGAGGCTTGAGGGTCACTTGGAGAACACACCAAGAGATCAAGGTTTGACTTTCTAAGGCTGGGTTTGCTGAGAAAGTTGAGAGAGTGATCAGAGTTGCAGGCTTGCAGCTGAGGGGCAGTGAATACAGAAGCAGAGAGGCAGAGATAGCACCGAGAGGATCAACGCAATAGCCAGAGAGAGGGACGCAGAACCAGCCAAGGGCTCACCCAGAGGTAGCCAGGAGCTACGCAGTGCCTCAGAGGGCCAACGTGGGTGACAAAGAGGGCTAGAGGGCTGACGTAGTGCCTCGAGAGGCTGATGCAGGCTAAGCCAGAGTGATGCTGGGCTAATGCTGGGCCAAAGAGAGGCTGACGCAGTCCCTAGAGGCTGGCACTGGGGTTTCGTGGGGCAGATTGGAGCTGTGGAGTTGCCGGAGTGTTTATCCGATGTTTCAGTCGGAATATCTGCTTCCGAGTAGAGAGGTACTACTACTGGGATTATTCTCTATTGGGTGAGCTGGATTTGGCGCCCAGATTGTATTCTGAAACTGCTTAATAAATCAAACCCTCAGATAGTTGCACCGGTTTTCCTGCATTGGATTTTTCCGGGGACATTAGTTCAAAAATAACGGTGTCACTTGTGTGCTTGTTTCTATTTCTTTCAGTTAATGATCTATAATGTGTTGAGCATGTACTTGTATTTATTTCTAGTACTTACATGGTAAATAACTTGTTAATTAACAGAACAAGTAGGTAGGAATAAATCAGTAAGGTGCATGAAGGGTTTCTAACGTGTCAGACTTAGAAATTCCAACATGGTATCAGAGTGAGGTTGCAGATCACAGGAGAACTGAGGACATTAGCCGAATAGAGAAGCAGCAACAGAAAACAGTTGTCCCGAGTGACAGAAGTTGTTCCTAGCAGAGTAGTAGCAAGGAAGGGGTGGCGCAGTGCTTGCGTCATCAAGATTGAGCCAGGAAGAGGCAGCGCAAAGGCTGAGGGAGGCAAAGGTAGGCTCATGTAGAGCCACGCAGAGGCCAAGAGGGTTGACACAGTTGGTTGAGGAGGTTGATTTGCCAGTGTTGGGATTGTGCAGAGCCTAGGAGCTCTAACCTTCAGTTTGCTGGGGTTTAGGAGGCTGTGGGTAAGTTGCAGAGTGAAGCTGGTGGGGTACTGTAGTCAGAATAATACCTAACAAGGCAAGGCCAAGGTAGAGGGAGTTGCTGCCAAGGTGGATTTCTAGCCAGGAAATCTAGATCAGTGTTGCAGTTGCATAGACGATTGGAGAGTGGCATCTCAACATTGGCAGAAGGGTTTCTAGGAGGGAAATTGAGGCTCAGAGGGAGTCATACCTAGAACTTCAAGGAGGGGAGTAGAGGAGCAGTGAAATGGCACTATATGGAGTAAGAGACTAGGACAGACTAGAAGGAGCCTCAAACTTCGTAGTCTGGAAGGCCAGAATCTTATCCATACTAGACAGGAATCGTGTCAAGCACTTCGCCTTGAGGACGATAACTATCCCAGTTGATCCGGCTGATAACGACAGGTATGAGGATGCAATGGTGAGGGCTAACAGTATCATCCTTGACGGTGTCAAGGATCATATAGTACCACATATTGCCGAGAAGAATACGACACGGGAGATGTGGGAGGTCCTGACCAAGTTGTATCAACATACTTTCGTGCAGAGGAAGATGCTACTAGAAAATCAGTTGCGATCATACCAGATGCAGAAGGGAGAATAGATCGACCCATTCCTCGGTCGATTGAAGGAGATCTAGGATCAGCTGACTTCCATAGGGGCAACGTCGGATCCAGAATTGATGGTGAGAACAACCCTGAACGCAGTCTCAGAAGACTGGGAGGTGTTTGTCTAGAGCATACTGGGCAGGGCAACCCTTCCAGATTGGGAGGAAATGTGGGCTGCTCTTCGCCAAGAAGAGATCAGAAGGCTGAGCAAGGCGGGAAGCAGCAGCAAGGGGATCAGAATCAAGAAGGAGGAGGAGGAGGATGTTGCCCTAGCATCTGAGGGAAAGCAGGAGAAAGAGAAGAAGAAGGACCTCTCTAAGGTCAAACGCTTCCACTGTGGGGAGTTGGGTCATTATGCGACCCAGTGTCCAAGGAAGAAGAGCAAGGGAGGGGCCTTCGAGACCAAGGCAGCACCAGCAAGGGCAGAGAAGGAAGTGGAGATAGACGATGACTGTGCCATGAGTGCACACACACCACTTGAGAGGTAGTGGGGAGACATCGAGCTGTAGTCAAATGGACTACAGGCAATGAGGGGCAGGATCCTCTAGGTACCTAACCTCTTGGATTATACCTTGCCACGGGAGCCCCAAAAAGGAGTAGCAGGATTGGCGGATGTCGGTAGAGACGGATGCGGATGGAGCAACAGAGTAGTGCAGGATTCCCAAGACAGAGTGAGGCAACAGTGCGAGAAGCACGGGAGTGTTGCACCAGTGCAAGATGGCACAGAGAGGTGTGCAACGGTGCGAGATGCACAAAGTTGTTGCAGGAGCGCAGAGGTTAGAGAGGGAGCACTTGTCAGTGACAGAGGGAGCTTCAGCATCAGGAGTGTTTCTAGCCTGATGGAGATGTCAGAATTGGGAGATCAGTTACTTACTTCTTAGTAAATGAGTTGTAGTGTAGCAGTTAGTAGTGGTAGTGCTATGGGTAGCACGGTGCAGCATGACGAGAGGGGTTGCAATGCAGATGCATCATTGGTAGTGGCAAGGCCATGGGCAGCAACACGGATGCAGAGGGAGTTGCAGTACGGATGCAACAGTGGTAGTGGCAGGGCCATGGGTAGCAATACATAATGCAGTAGTGCAGAGGATGTTGGGCAGCAGGCCTAGCATCAACACATGGATTGATGTCGGATGATCAGAGTGATGCTCAATGAGGAGTATTACTAGAGCACAGTCCTCGCTAAGAGGGAGTGTTGATTTGGGGTAGCATCGGATGTGCTGTAGGCTGTAGCCACGAAAATTGGTGGAGAGGCTAAGGCACATGAGATCTCTAATACCCAAAAAGGGTTTGGGTAGATTCTAAACAGTTTGGAAGATATTAAAATAATTAATATTTTTAATGGAGTCCCTAAGTCTATCCCTAAGTCTAAACTTAGGGAAATTAAAATATTAATGTGAATTAATATAAAACTGTGTTAGAATGGTCCAAAAGTCATGGATCAAGCCAGATCTAATCTTAGCCGTTGATTAGGGACTTAATCTCGACCATTGATTTGTCAACGAGAAAAGTATAAGAGGAGGCTTGAGGGTCACTTGGAGAACACACTAAGAGATCAAGATTTCGACTTTATGGGGTTGGGTTTGCTGAGAAAGTTGAGAGAGTGATTAGAGTTGCCGTTGAGGGGCAGTGAATATAGAAGCAAGGAGGCAGAGATAGCACTGGGAGGATCAGCGCAGTAGTTGGAGAGAGGGACGCAAAACCAGCCAAGGGCTCATGCAGAGGCAGCCAAGAGCTGCCCAGTGCCTCAGAGGGCTAGCGTGGGTGATGCAGAGGACCAGAGGGTTGACGTAGTGCGTCCAAAGGCTGACACCGGGCAAACGCTGGGCCAAAGAGAGGCTAACGCAGTCCCTAGAGGATGACGTTGGGGTTTCGTGGGGCAGATTGGAGCTGTGGAGCTGTCGGAGTGTTTATCCAGGGTTTCAGTCGGAATATCTGCTTCCGAGTAGAGAAGTACTACTGCCGGGATTTTTCTCTGTTGAGGGAGCCAGATTTGGCACCTAGATGGTATTCTGAAACTTCTTAATAAATCAAACCCTCATATAGCTACACCGGTTTTCCCGCATTGGGTTTTTCTGGGGATATTAGTCCAAAAATAACGGTGTCACTTGTGTGCTTGTTTCTATTTCCTTCAGTTGATGATCTGTAATGTGTTGAGCATGTACTTGTATTTATTTCTAGTGTTTACATGGTAAATAACTTGTTAATTAACAGAACAAGTAGGTAGGAATAAATCAGTAAAGTGCATGAAGGGCTTCTAACGTGTCAAACTTAGAAATTCCAACATTTTCTCTTCATGTACCTTCACTCCGTTTGCGCCAATAATGTGCCCCGAGTAGAGCATCTCAGTCAGGCCAAACTCACACTTGGATAGTTTGGCATAACACTGTTGTTCCTCCAAAATACGTAGCACCTCCTCCAGGTGTTGGAGATGCTCCTCCCAAGTCCTATTGTATTTTAGTATGTCATCAAAAAACACCAATACAAACCTCGTCAATTGCCTCTGGAACACATGGTTCATACATGACTGGAAGGTGGTCGGGGCGTTGGTCAAGCCAAAGGGCATGACCAAAAACTCGAAGTGTCCATAACGACATAGGAAGGCTGTCTTGGGGATCTACTGATCCCTCACCCTAATCTGATGGTACGCCGAACACAGATCTATCTTAGAGAAGTACTTGGCTCCTCTAAGTTCATCCATCAACTCATCAATGCGGGGTATGGGGTACTGATTCTTCAATGTCATCCTGTTGAGCGCCCGGTAATCGATGCACATGCGCAAGGTCACATCCTTCTTCTTCACCTGCACTACTAAAGAAGCAAAGGGACTGGAACTCAGCCTGATGTGGAACAATGCCAACAACTCTTTGATGGCCTGCTCAATCTCGTCCTTATAAGCCTTGGGGTGCTTATAAGGGATGGTAATCATTGCCTGCACACCTGACTCCAACTCAATGGAATGATCGAATCCCTTGTCTAGTGGCTGCTCTAGTGGAATGTCCCCAAATACCACTGAGTATCTATCTAATAGTGCCTGTATATCTGGGGGTGGTGACTGGGTCTGTCTCCCATCCTCTGAGATCCTTAGCTCTACTGCCCACGCTATGTCTCCATGCCGCGAATCTGCCTCCATCCTATATTCTGACATTGTGTGGGGTGGGTACGAATGCATGCCTCTGAGGATCACCAGTTTTCCATCTGGTCCAGTGAACTCCATCTCCAACTTCTTCCAATCCGTGGTAACTCGTCCAAGGGAGTATAGCCACTGGACACCCATGACTACGTTGGTGTCTGGCACATCTACCACAAAGAAGTGGTTTGTCATGGACTAGTTCCCCATGGTCACGGTCAAGGTGGGGACATACCGAGTGCACTGCATAGTACAATCACCAGACACTAGAATTGAAAAGCCCTCAAACTCTATCGTAGTGATGCCCCTCCTCTGAGCTAATTGGGCATCAATGAAGTTGTGGGTAGCCCCACTGTCAACTAAGACTAAGACACGTTGCCCATGGATTGTACCTGGAATCCTCAATGTCAGAAATCTGGGGACCCGGCATAAAGAAGCAAGGACTCCCCCTGATGGAGCAAAATATGTCCCCTCTCGAGGAGGTGGTGGTGGTGGTCCCCTTTTTGCTGAACTCTCACCATCTCCGACACCACACTCCAACTCCACATCATCCTCCTGATCGCTATCTGAGAAGAGCTCGATATAGTGGGCTTTGCCAGCTGTGCACCAATGGCTTGGTGCCTAGGGCTCCCGACAGGTAAAACACAGTTTCCTCCTCCTAAGGTCCCTCCTGGTCTCGTCATCCAACTGCCCATGTCCCTGGACTTCACTATGTGGTGGTGGCCTAGTATCACTCCCCTTCTGGGGGTAGGGAGTGCGTGTAGGGAAGGATGCTCGTGTCTTGGGGATGGCCCCTTGCAAATATTTGGCACATGTCACTGCTTCCTATAGCCTGGAGGGTCTGCGTGGCTTCACCAGTGCACGTAGGGGCTCAATCAGGCCCTCTATGAAGGTGTACACCCTCTGAGCATCTGATAGGTCTGACACCATCACTAGGACTCTCAAGAACTCTGATATGTACTGCTACGGGTTACCCGTTTGTTTGAGTTGGGTTAGCTCCCTTAAGTGAGCCTCCAGATCCCTCTGATCAAATCGCAACACCACCCTCCTAGTGAAATCCTCATATGAAATCACATTAGCATGCCCCAAGGTAGTCAAGCCATGAAACCACCAGTCGTGGGCTTCCCCTTCGAAGTGTGGCATGGCCATCTTGATGGCTTCCAGCACCGTCATCCGATTGAGCTGGAAATAAGTGTCCATCTTCTCTACCTAGGCTCGAGCTGTGTACTTGGCAGTGCCATCATATGTGGGAAAGTACGTTCTCCCAATAGTATGCTGCAACTCATAAGTCTGTGTGCCCTGTCCTCCATAGTTCTTTCCCTTCTCATTCTGCTTGAGCTTGCAAAAATCTCTAAAAGACAGTGCCTCCCTGAAGTCTGCTCCCATGGACTGCCACTCCTTGAAGTGCTCTCCCATTGGTGAAGGATCTTGACCCCTGTTGGTCATTTTGCGCCAAAGTAACGAAAGAGGGCAGTGTAGCTTGAGTTGGCCTACTCGCTGATGGAGGTTGCGCAATGGGTGAAGAATGGGCGAATTGTTGAGAGGCCCCCAAAGTCTCTCCAAACATAAACTCCCTATGAGTGCTTCTCTCCCGATTCTGCATTTTGATCTCCTCTAGCATTTCCTTCTACCCTTTCTGTTAAAATTGGAAACTAGGGCCAAACTCCATGTGGGTCATCTTATTTATGGCATCTGATATTTTTATTGGATCCCTCTCATCGAGAGGTGTAGGATTGATATAAAGATCATCCGATTCCGATAAGTATTCATGGAGTTATGAATTTATTTGTATTATAAAACATATTGTCAAGTCGGCTAGCATCTTATGTAGGCTCGGAAGCCCAATAGTCATGTCTATTCATCATCTACGATTTTAGTATAAATATAGAGGACTTGAAATCATTTGGTACACACCTCTTCATGTGTAGTCTCCTCCTCTCCACGTTTGGGTTTTTTGTAAAGGAGAGAGACATGAAAGAGTGATACGCTGGTCTTCAAGTGATGCCCTAATTCGATTCATGGAGAAGACATCAAGAGGCAGATGAAGAAAGAGGCTCCTAAATGCAGATACCTACCTATACAGCCCTAAACGCAGGTACCTATACGCTATCTAAACAGTCCTAATAAAGGGTAACCGCAGTCAATAGAGGCTGTAATGTTCTCGGATCTGGCAGCGTAGATCAGAGCATAGAAGACTCCTTTTACACACAGTTCTTGAAGTCATTTATATGCAGGGCATAAAGATTAATACGCAAGTCATGAAGATCTATCCGCCACCTAGCCGCAGTGAGGGAACGAATTTATATGTTGTAATGGAACCTCTGTACATACGCAGATATACATATGCATAGCATAAAGAAACTTATCACGCAGTCATGAAGAACTCACTCACTGTCTTGAACACTGTTATACGCAAGGCATAGACCTTACACGCAGTTCATGGAGACACACAGTCATGGTCATAGAATGATAAACCTATGATCGTATCACAGTCTTCTAGACGCAGATTGACCAAGGCCGTAATTCATGGAGGTATATATGCAGCAATCTAGCCGCAGTCACCTAGCTACGGTCTTTATGATGCTTAACCGCAGTCAATAGAGGAGGCCTGTTTGATACAAGGGCTGTTAAGCTACAGCCAGGCTATGTGGTAGGCCGCAGGCCATACCATTAGAGCAAGGGATAGCGTGGGCAGTTTTGGAGTCTTGTTGTGCCTTAATCTTCAGCGTAATCACACCAGGAAAGGTTGCTGAGATTAAGGGTTTTTCGGATCACTGTTTGAGGACTGTTGCCGCAGTCTGAGTTGCCCTAACCAGTCACCTTCACAACAGCTGGGACAACAAGCTTAATGGAGCAGCATAATGAGCATCATGATGTATGAGATCATGGAAAGCATAATGAGCAGCATGATGACATGATGCATGGGCAGCATGATGTAAGAGATCATGGGCAACATGATGCATGGGCAACATGATGCATGAGCAGCATGATGTATGGGTAGCATAGTGATCATGAGCAGCATGATGATGCATGATGTAGCATGATGGTGCTACACGGTAAGGTGCAGCAAATGGACGAGATGCAGCACTATGATAGGTGAAGAAGTCACCTTAGAGAATCAGTTGAAGCAATATGTCTTCAACTGATCTCTGCAGATATCAAAAGTCAAAGTGTTGACTACTATTGTAAATGTACTATCTCCCTCACTTTCTCTGTTGAACTTTGAAGAACATAAAAGAAGAATTGATCAAGGGTTTCCCCACATTGTAGGCTTTGTCCCTGGCTAGCACCACATCTTGTGTCCTCTTGTCTTGGCTTGTCTTCTGCGATTTATATTTATGTTCTATCTGCAGTTTACTTTAATGCTGATGTGATTGCTAATTGTGAAAATTTAAATAATTTGCTCTAGCGTAGAACATACCTAAAATTAACATGGTATCAGAGCTAAGGTGAAGACAATGCCCAAGCAAGAGTGAAAGGGCAATCACCAAAGACAGTTGGGACAAGGACAAAAGGATCAATGGGTTCCTCATCCCTCTTCAAATTCAGCGAGGGTGAAGTGGAAGCAGAGAATATTATCAGAATGGCGCAGCAAAAGTTTCTGATGGCCTTTGTAAAGATCACTTCATTGGGAAGTATGGATCTAAGGGTGGAAGAAAAGGCAAATGCCTTGGTTGAAATAAGTTCGGCCATTATGCGGAGGAGTGTCTGAATGGCAGAGACACATCTCTTGATGAAGATAACAATCATTCTAGGGACATCTTCAATGATCAAAGGAATGACTGGTAATGCAGGTCATCAAGAAAATGGTCGACTCTTTATAGAAAGCAAGGAACCCCAGGAATGGAAGTTGAAAGTTTTAAGGTGGCACTCATCGATGGTAAGGAAGTCCACTGGTGACCATGACCATTGACACATAGCACCGGAGGTCTGTGAGTCAGATGGTGACAGGGAAGCCTGAATTCAAAAAGAGCATGAAAGTACATGTCTGAGATGTACCGAAGGAAAATATTTCAAGGGCACCATTCCCTCATGTAACAGGTCCACAGGTGTGGAACAGCCTGAGGGGTTTGAGATTGATAATCAGGAATATCACATATGTAGGTGGCAGAAAGCCCTCTATGGCTTGAAGCAAAACACCCCGGGCGTAGTATGAGAGGATTGATAGTTGTCTGATGAAGCTGAGATTCACTAGGAGTGAAACCGATCCAAACCATCCGAAGGTTGTGGATGATAGACCTCTCATACCAAGCACCCTCTGAGGACAACCTAATTCAAACAGGGCAGACCCTCTCACTTGCAGAAGTAAGAGGGAGTTGGATTCTGGATGTGGAATGATAAATTGCAAACCTATGACTACCTCGAGGATCTCAACTTTCAGAAGTTATATGGTAGTGATGTCGGACCAGATTTGGGAAATGCCTTTAAGTCTCATAAACTCATTCACGTTGATGTTCTTGGTGAACTTCCGTCCAGACATATGTTTTGCAGTCAGCATGGTGAGCTCATATTTGTTTGAGCCTCACTGGATTGGTGCCAAGAATCTTCTGAGATATCTTCGGGGCACAGTCTCTCATGAATTGAGATACACTGCCGGAAATATGAAACTGCATGATTATTCGAACGTTGATTAGAGCACTTCTCAGTGTTGGTTCTCTTTGGATTTTGCTTCGATATCATGGATGAGCAGGAAGCAGAAGTCAGTTGTTATAAGCACCGCCGAGACCAGATACATAACTACGAGTATGATCTCGTATGAAGCTGCCTGGTTGGAGAAACTCTTCAGTGAGTTGTTTGTACACATGATGAATACCACTGTGATTCTCTGTAACAACTATAGGTGGGATTCGATTATTGAGGAATCCCATATTCGACGATTGCTCCAGCCTCCAGTAGATAGACATCAGATACTACCTTATCTGGGATATGGTAAGTCTATGAGCAAGGAAGCTCCATCGCTATGGGATGATGTGTTTTCCATGACGATTGTGTAGCAGGATGATTAGTTCTACTGTGAGGTCTGGATGATGTGTTCTCCATGACGATTGTGTAGCAGGATGATTAGTTCTCTTGTGAGGTCTGGATGATGTGTTCTCCATGACGATTGTGTAGCAGGATGATTAGTTCCCCTGTGAGCTCTAGATGATGTGTTCTCCATGACAATTGTGTGGCAGGATGATTAGTTCTCCTGTGAGGTCTGGATGATGTGTTCTCCATGACGATTGTGTAGCAGGATGATTAGTTCTCCTGTGAGGACAGGATTGATTAGTTCTCCTGTCGAGGGATCCTACCCATGCAGTCTGGGACTCATGGGAAGTACCTCTTATCTGATCAATGAGCAAGGAAATGAGGATAGGGACCATAGTAGTACCGATGGACGCATCGTTGTATCTACCATACTCTCTATGCTAGAATGACCTTCATTGATTCTAGGATCAATGATACTGGTCTGGGACCAGTTGTAGGAGTTGTACCTACTAATACGCTGACTTCGGGTCGGTTGAGACTGGTCTGGGACCAGTGGTACATACTCTGAGACTGACTTCGGGTCAGTGGAGGACTGGTTTGGGACCAGTGGTACCCACTATGACGCTGACTTTGGGTTGGTTGAGACTGGTCTGGGACCAGTGGTACGCACTTTGAGACTGACTTCGGGTCAGTGGAGAATGGTATGAGACATTCTCAATCAATTCTTCTTCTTCATAGTTCAGTAGGGCTAAGTTGAGCAGAGCTGAGCAGAGCCAGCAGAGCTGAGTAGAGCTAAGCAGAGCTGGGCAGAGCAGTGCAGAGCACTGATGGTAGAGATAGTACAACCGGACATATGGATCAGCGGATGGAGTTCTCCCTAGTTGAGAGGGAGTGTTAAAATTGGCAACTAGGGCCAAACTCCATTGGGTCATCTTATTTATGGCAGTTGATATTTTTATTGGATCCCTCTCATCGAGAGGTGTAGGATTGATCTAAAGATCATCCGATTTCGATAAGTATTCATGGAGTTATGAATTTATTTGTATTATAAGACATATTGTCAAGTCGGCCAACATCTTATGTAGGTTCGGAAGCCCAATAGTAGTGCCTATTCATCATCTACGTTTTTAGTATAAATATAGAGGACTTGAAATCATTTGGTACACACACCTCTTCATGTGTAGTCTCCTCCTCTCTACGTCTGGGTTTTTGGTAAATGGGAGAGACACCAAAGAGTGATACACTGGTCTTCAAGTGATGCCCTAATTCCAGTCATGGAGAAGGCATCAAGACGCAAATGAAGAAAGAGGCTCCTAAACATAGATACCTATACAGCCCTAAACGTAGGTACCTATACGCTGTCTAAACAGTCCTAATAAAGGGTAACTGTAGTCAATAGAGGCTGTAATGTTCTTGGATCTGGCAGCGTAGATCAGAGCATAGAAGACTCCTGTTACACACAGTACTTGAAGTCATTTATACGCAGGGCATAAAGATTAATACGCAAGTCATGAAGATCTATCTGCGACCTAGCCGCAGTAAGGGAAGGAATTTATCTGCTGTAATGGAACCTCTGTACATACGCAGATATACATACGCATAGCATAAAGACACTTATCACACAATCATGAAGAACTCACTCACTTTCTTGAAGACTGTTATATGCAAGGCATAGACCTTACACGCAGTTCATGGAGACACACAGTCATGGTCATAGAATGATAAACCTATGATCGTATCACAGTCTTCTAGACGCAGATTGACCAAGGCTATAATTCATGGAGGTATATATGCAGCAATCTAGCCACAGTCACCTAGCTACGGTCTTTATGATGCTTAACCGCAGTCAATAGAGGAGGCCTATTTGATACAAGGGCTATTAAGCTACAGCCAAGCTATGTGGTAGGTCGCAGGCCATACCACCACTGCAAGGGATAGTGTGGGCAGTTTTGGAGTCTTGTTGTGCCTTAATCTTCAGTGTAATCACACCAGGAAAGGTTGCTGAGATTAAGGGTTATTCGGATCACTGTTTGAGGACTGCTGCAGCAATCTGAGGTGCCCTAACCAGTCACCTTCACAACAACTGGGAAAACAAGCTTAATGGAGCAGCATAATGAGCAGCATGATGTATGAGATCATGGACAGCATAATGAGCAGCATGATGACATGATGCATGGGCAGCATGATGTAAGAGATCATGGGCAGCATGATAGATGAGACCATGGGCAACATGATGCATGGGCAACATGATGCATGAGCAGCATGATGCATGAGCAACATAATGCATGGGCAGCTTGATGTATGAGATCATGGACAACATGATGTATGGGTGGCATAGTGATCATGAGCAACATGATGATGCATGATGCAGCATGATGGTGGTACATGGTAAGGTGCAGCAAATGGACGAGATGCAGCACTATGATAGGTGAAGAAGTCACCTTAGAGAATCAGTTGAAGCAATATGTCTTCAACTGATCTCTGCAGATATCAAAAGTCAAAGTGTTGACTTCTATTGTAAATGTACTATCTCTCTCACTTTCTCTGCTGAACTTTGAAGAACATAAAAGAAGAATTGATCAAGGGTTTCCCCACATTGTGGGGTTTGTCCCTGGCTAGCGCCACATCTTGTGTCCTCTTGTCTTGGCTTGTCTTCTGCGATTTATATTTATGTTCTATCTGCAGTTTACTTTAATGCTTATGTGATTGCTGACTATGAAAATTTAAATAAATTGCTCTAACATAGAACATACCTAAAATTAACACCTTCGCTAAATCATTCAGAGCCTTCAAGAGGTTTTCAAAGGCCATCTCCTCCCTGCTCTTGGGCTCTCCCATGCCCTCTGCTACTACTGCCTTCCCCCTGTCCTCCGTGTCTGGAGTGATCTCCAACGCCCTTTCTCTGCTCCAGTACCTCTTCCTTCTATACGTAATATTCTACCTGTCCTCCTCACTCATAGGAAAAATACTCCACGCCTGAGCCAAGATCTGGGCTCTAATACCATTGTAGTGTTCCTAACTAGGAAATTTAGTGATATACAAAGAAAATAAACAAACCAACATCTAGCAATGAGACACAATCAGTAAACACCCATTAAAGCACTGCAAATAAAGATCATCTGAGCCATTTTATTAGTTCTTTCTGGAGCAAGTACAATAGTGATGGAATGGTGCACCTGGGCTTATCTCAAGGGACAAGCATGACAAAACCCAAGTGAGCAAATGATGGCCCTAGTGTTGCACAACTGTTGCTCCAAAGATGATTTGTGCTGTCCGTTGGGAAGGATGTGTTGGAAACTCCACTTCCGTGCTTAGAAAATGCAGCAACTTCAGCTCCCGGCTTCACAACAAAAACCCACCAAAACCTAGAAAGGGTTTGGCCTAGTTCAGAACCCCGAAAATCAACCCCCAAGTACCACGTCCTCCTCCTCACGCTGGGAATCATAACCTGTCTGGAAATGGCTGAAAAGGCTCTCCAAATCACCCCCAAATGCGGAGATGTTGTCCCCTATGGATTTCCTCTCTTCTCCTGGTTGACTCCAGCTTTATAGCTCCTTTCTCCTAACTCCCACGGGAGCCTAGGAGCGGCCATCTGCACTGTCCTCAATGACTGTAAGTCGTGCTACCCAAAAGCAGTAATCTACCGATCCAAAACTCTCCCCAAGGGCTGATCTTCTGATGAAACCTCAACTCCCAAACTTTCCTAGCAAATGCTGCCTAGGAGCACCCCGAAATCACTACTGCATGTTCCCCTCCTGCGTCTCCAAAAATACACATTGTTGAATCGAAGGCTAATTGATGTGGTTGTAAAACTCCTCTGGTTCTCCTCCAAGGTAGTACGAATTGCCTTCCTAGGGTGGCACTCGAAGTCCCCCGAAGAAAGGTTGAGTCTCCCACCTGGAAAACTTGATGCTAAACAGCTTGGTAACTCAACTATGCAACTCGAGCAACACAAATGAGTTTGATGGCCAAATGATGCCTTGGGTTGGGGAGTTCCTTCTCCTTATAACTTCGTGGGCCTTCCTTCCCATGTGGGTCCCTCTCCCAAGCCATTCGATTTTCTCTCCAAGGTAATTCGAATTGCCCAAGTGTCCAAGTGTGTTTTCCGCTATGTGGGTGCTCCCCATATCCCACTAGTGATGTAATTCAACCCCTTTATTTCTCCTGAGTTCCTAAGTCAAAAATGTATGGCTCCATCTTTACCAAAAATTAATCAAAATTGTTGGAGACTAAACATGTGACAAATATTTTTAGGAAGGGACATTACAAATTATCAATGATACCAATGACTTATGGAGTCAACTAACTTGCTTTTAGATCAATTAGAGACCAACTAACCGGATGAACAATTGTCGCTTAGATGCTTGACCATCCTAGATGAAGTGCAAGTCCCACAAGCTAGGTGAAATGCAAAATCTTAGTTGATTTTAAGTTAGATGCCTGTAACATTCCTCTTAACTGTTTTGGAACTAGTCTCTAGAGTAGATTGTGGGATGGAAGCCAATGGGAGGCAAACAAAGGATTGATTAACGATACCTCCCCCTGTGTTCCAACCACCCGATGCCTCTAGCACTGCAGATACTGTGGCTTTGTCGACTGCAAGGTCACTGTGTTCACCACTAAAAAGGTGTTAAATCCCTCAAGCTAAATTGAGAATGGGTGGCCCTAAAAGTCTATCAATGAAGCTTATGCTTGGAGGTAGATTATTAGGTGCAAGATTAGCATAGAATGATGTGCAAGGATCTTGAGTGATTTTTAAGGTAAGATTGTTTATGTGATTCAAGTATTTGATGTTGATTAACTTATAACAAGAGTACTTAACAATATATTGAAAGACAATCTTAAACAAGACCAAGTGCTCAATGATACAAGTGCCAACAATAAACAAGAGATCTTCTCACAATAATTCCAGAAGGATATTGACCAACAAGTGATAACAATGATAGCAATTCAGGAAACTTGGAGCACTTATCCACTTAACAATTAGCCAATGATTTCCAATTCAAGATGCCAATAACAATTACTTGAGATAATTAGAAATCTTCCAAGATATTCCAATGATGATTCCACAACAAGATCAATGCTCTTTAGACAATATCAACAAGATGTCCAATAAGATTTAGCAAGTCCTTTGGCTATTTAGATTCTTTGCTCAATAGTTAGATGATGCCAATTAGATTACAACCAAGAACAAGAAAGATAACATGAGAGCACATTTCACCAAGGTTCTTATGTCAATTTGAATGATGGAAACAATTATACTTCGAAGACAAGAGATGTGACATAGATCTTTCAACATCCAATGAACTCTTAGATTATTGCACTTAGGCAACCAAGATCATTAGGTTATTTGCTTTGGGGAATGAATTAGATGTGATCTTATGAAAAATGTAGTCAACTTCACCACAACAAATGTGTTAGTGCACTTGAACAAATAAGAACCAATGGAAACTTTGCTTAGATACTCAATGTTATCAATACCAATTACCTTCTTCACAATGGCACATAAAACCATAAAATAAGTTACAATTAGAGTGTAAAGCATTGATACAATCTTTTATTCCAATGTTAAGATAGATTTATGACAGCAGTATGTAACTTTTAATTTAGGGCTCTTTTAAGTGCAAAATGATAAGCATATACTAGCCAAATGTGAGCAATGAGGAACCAAGTGTGAAACCAATATTGCCAATATGAAATTATCAAATGACTAACCCTCTTATTATGCAATCAACACCGTTATATCAGACATTAGAATGTAGAGATGACAGTCATTAATAAATTATGAAATGAGCCAAACGAAGGATGCCCAACTCATGTAATTAGTTCCTCAATATGTCAAGCAAATTATGAGTGATTTTAGGAGCATCTTCATAAGTATTTCGCCATTGCTAGAACAAGAATAGACTGCTGTAGGTAAACAGTGAGAAAAGTGAGGGTTAGAGGATCAAACCCTTGAGGCCCTAGGCCTTGAAGATACTTTCCCAAATTGCCCAAATTTTTTCAGTGATTGGAACACCTACAATCACCCAAATTTCTACCAAATACTTCTGCAAAACACCAATGCTCAGTCCCAAAAATCAAATGCTAATCCACATAGACAAATGAGGGAAAGAGAAGGCAAGAGGCAAGGAAGAGGCCTTATAGGCCTGCATTAAGGCAAGGAACCCAAATTAGGGCTGCGGCTAGGGGTTTAGGGGCTGCCAAGCCCACAAAAAGCCTAAAGAAGGCTGCCAAGGCTTGCGGAAGGGGTCACAAGGGAAGGCCGAGGAGGATGGAGGGCAAGGGAGGCCAAATAGAGGGGGGCCGAGAGGGAGGAAGGGCTAGCGTAGGGGTTAGGAGAGCTGACGAGGAGGAGGAGGAGGGAGGCTGAGGCAAGGAGGAGGCCTATAATGGCTTGCGGCCAGACCTCAGAGGCCCAAAATGGCCCATCGCAAGCCCTAAAGGGTTGTCGTCCAACTCTTGGAGGGAGGCCGAGGCCTTAGAGCCTCACGGCCAGGGCTACAAAAGCCAGCAAACACCCACGACAAGGAGAAAAAGGTTGACGGTTGGGGTTAAAGAGGATGTTGGGCCTAAAGTCCCCTAAAAAAATTCACAAATCCTTGCCAAAATGAAATTTGCTTCAGATCTTCAGTTTCACTACAAAATCTTCAATTGCTGGCCCTACAAAAATTCCAAAGACTAGATCTTACCCCCAAGGGCCTAGATCTAGCTTTAATCCAATAATTCTTCTTGAAAATCACCTGCATAAATAAAATACAAATGCCCAAAACCCCAATATATACAAAAATTTCAAAACCCCAAACCCTAGCTGCAAACAAGGGTTAGAGAAAATAAAATAAAATTTATTTACAAAAAGATATTTTACACAAATAATTTACAAATTATACAAATGTACAAATGCTTGAAAGAATTTTGAGGAATAATTTTTAATAAAATTTTGACAATGGCTAGATGTATTTCGAAAGATAGATATTCAACCACAACCTTAGCGAAGTAAGAAAATCACATAAAATATTCGAGATCCAAACAAGGTCAGCCTGTGTCCATAATCTGTGAACTTGGAGCCCAAGGGCGGGGAACCTGCAAACTCTATAAATTTTCTTAAGAAAAACTGTTAGAACATACAATGAATCAAATCACCTAAGATAAGTCCAAAAAATTACCAATAGAATGTTCCTATCATCTACAAATGAAATAATGATTCAGATAATATTGAAGTGCAATATAGGAAAGCACATACTATAGATCAATAAGACAAAGACACTCTGAAATGTACCCCAAAGTCTTTTATTATGAGATTCAAACGTTCCCAACAGAACAATGGCTTCACACCAATGCTACAAAATTACATCAGACCAAAGATCATCATCCAAATAGAAACAAAATACCTTCTATTTATAGAAAAATTCCTCCAAGTGGAAAATAATGGCTAGTTGGAACTTTGATCCCTGTTAAAATAATCTCGACCGTTGATAAATCTTTAATCAACTTTTAATCTCTACTGTCGAAAATATTTATTTTTGAGGAATTTTCGAATTTCTCATTAAAATAATTTTTTATAATCCAAAAATAATTATTCTGGATTAATTTCCTCAAAATTTTGACTTTGACGTAACCACCAAGGTCCAAGGGTCGAAATTTTCTTGAAATTTCTAATATTCCCTTTGTGGGGGACCTTAAAAAATTAACCTCTTTTAGACCCACAAATTTTTCCACTTGGAAAAATTAATTTCTCTAACATTTTAGTTTTAACTCTAAATTAATTATTTTTTTGGCTTAGGTTTAATTTTATTTTTGCCAAAAAAATTAATTAATTGACTCATGAGGGGATTAATTTTTTTTCTATCCTCAAATATTTTAGCCATGGTGTCTAAGTATAAGGGACCATGCACTAAAATATTTTTACATAAGATTTTACAAATTCAATCGTCAAAGGGGAAATACCCATTCGTTATAAAACCTCATAAAAGTTACCCAATTCTGCAACACAATATGATCTAGTAGACCAAGTGATTTGTAATAAAATAATCTAGCCAATTAGCTTAAATTATTCTCAAATCATTTTTACAATAGACTCGACTAAAACACTGGAACTCACCTAAGACTTCAACGATAAATTCCACCCTAGCTTTGGGGTGAGGCTGGAGAAAAAATTTTGCCGATCATCCATGTTTGGAAACACAGATAATCAGTGAGATGAAAAACCTCCTAAGATGAAATTCATCCCCAAAATCATAGGCTTACCTAGGTTGTTACATAATTAAACGGTTGTACTAGCGTCATTTACATTACAAATTTGCATAATGGGTTTACAATGACATGATAGACTGTTGGCTGATGATTCTGAACTTTGAAAAACATTCTTCAAGTCTTTGCATCTTGCTTCCTTGGAATGTTGAAAAAATGGGTGCAACAAGCCCCAACCCTAAACAATTTTCAAGGCATGTTAAATACTAGGTCACTAGGTAAAGGTTTCCATTCTGGCACTATTGTTATTGTTTCATAGTTGAGAAAAGCATTCAGAGTAGGATATTGAAGAAGAGTAGAGGAAGTAGTAGATCTTGTAGCAGCCATGTAGGCCAAATTATCCATGATGAGTGCATTCGCTTTCTATTTGCATTTCATCACTGAGAAGGAAAGACTAAGACATAGGCCTCAACTACTAGTTGGATTTTTCCCATGTTGGTTTCTTCGAGGGTATATCTTGTGTTCATTGTGTGGATGGTGTGTTATTTTTTGAGCTTCTTCCATTTCAATATCAATTTATTTCGGTGTTTTGAGGCCAAAGTTATTAATATTAAATCTGAATCCAAAGAAAAACACTACATAACAAGAGATTTCAAAATATTGTGAGATCTATTATGAAAAACTATTCTAGTGGAATATCTATTATAGTACACAGATCATATTGATATCATAGTTATTAGAACTGGACTGTTCATTGAACCGGTAGACCCCCTAGACTGGGAACCGGTCAAAACCATACAAAAACCGGTAAAAAAACCGGACCAAAAGACCGACCAACCAAAAACACATAAAATGTTCAAATTTTAAAGAAAAACATATATATTCATGTGCATCCATATGAATCCAAATCATTTATACACAAATAAGCAAAAGTTCTCATTTATATAGCATGTAAGGGTGCATATAACCAAAATAGCATTGGGTGCAATCCATTTTAAACCAAAAAAAGATCAGCAAACAAGCTCCACATGGCCTTTAGCATACACAAAAAATTATGCTACAACAAATACCTACATATCATCAAAATCATTGCCTATATTGAGATCTTCGTCATCAATATCACTCTCTAAGTATCAAAATAAGATAGAAAAATCATAGCATGTCAAGTCAAGATTTTGTTTGAGTGATGGGTATTTTTTTAGTAGAATCATGATAAAGGAGTTCAACAGCCAATGCCACTAACATCAAGGTGCATAAAGGGCTCATTGCTCTTGATTAAATACTATTTCCATACCCTCGTACATGAGAAAATCCAATGTAGCATTGCAATCTCCCAAATCCTGAAATCCTGGAAAACTATTAAGTCTGCTAAATTTTGAGTGAGATCTAAAATTCTACTTTCTCCATATGAAATCCAATGAGGTAAAAAACACCCTCAAACATCCCAAGTCATTTCATGGTAATGTTAAAAATTTAAGTAATTTACTTAAAAGAATTTAACATTACCATGATTCTTAAGATTACCATGAAATGTATAGCAATAGTAAGGTCATATGCTTTAATATTAGGCACCTATTATGGGCTAGTGCCCAACTACGACAAACATTAAAAGAAAAAAACAAAACAGGCCCCACTTGTTGCGTTCTGTGCTTCTTTACCGTACCGAACCGGACAAGAACAATTCAAGTCACCGGTTTTTGCCTCAAAATGGTCGGACCAGTCTGAACTGGCTGGTCCGGTTCGGTCCTTATAACACTGATTGATATTAGAGCATCTTTTTTTGCTGCTTTTGTGGGAATTTGCAAAATCCAGGAAGTAGTGTAAGAAAGAAGTCTTAAGATCCTAGCCATGACAGATGAGTATATCCATAGGATGATTCAAAGTAGATATTTTCAAAGCTGGAAGCACAAGTCATTACAACATTGCCATCCTCATGCAAGCTTTAGAGAGTAAGTTTGGATCTTTCAAAGAGTTTGGTAACTCTAACTTAGGAGCTGGCTCAAAAGGGAAATCTAGAGATAATGAAGGCCTAAAAAGGAGTTAAAAAGGAGCCATAGAAAGAAAGACCTAGAAAAGGGTTCAAAAGTAGACCAAGGAAAGAGAGACCAAGTTTTAGTTCCATCACTTCCCAATCTTTGTTTAAAGTGGAAGTGAAAGTGAACATCAAACCTTACCAAGGTGAGATTGATGTTAAATTGAATCAATGGTTGCAACAGTTAAAAGTTATTTTAGTGTTTGTAACATAGCAGAAGACCAAAAGTTTTCATCTGCTTGACTAAAATTGGAGGACCATGCCCATACTTGGTGGGAAAGTCACACAAAGATGCGTAAGTTGGAGGTTGTTCCCCAATAACTAAGTGGGAGGTGATAAAACCTTCACTAAGTCTTAGTTCTACCCTTAAATTGGGTACGAAGAGGACTAGTGGATCCTTTGGCATTACTTCCAGCAGAAATGAGGGCAGAGTGTGTGAGAGTATGCCACCAAGTTCATTGAAAAGACCGTTATGTGGATATATCTCCCAAGAACCCAGGTACACTCCTCAAATATCTGGGGAGGTCTGCACAGTCATTTAAGGAGGCAAATGATTCTCTTTAATCATGGGACAGTTGATGAGACCGGTGTGCAAGCACAGTATCTGGAAAATACGTGTAATAATAAAGGACAAACAAGTTGTCCAATGCAGAAATACCACCAAGATGCTTCCAAGGAGGGAACGCAGAAATGGAAAAGTCCAAGACATGATAGGGCACATTTGGCTTGGGGTTGGTGCGAGTATATTTTCTAATTTTATTGGATTTTAAGTGCTGTAGACTGTACCTTTATTTCATACATTAGTGCAAGTTATCTCTTCATAGAAATAATAGTTATCTTTTCTGCTCTTAGTTTTTTTTTTTTACTGCTTGGAGTATATTTGAAATTACTAATTGACACAACGTGCTTTGTCTGGAATCTAAGAAAACCATTTTTTTTTTCTGCCGACAAGGCACGCAATTACACGATTTGCATATTTATCACTTAAACAAAATGAATGGTTCTCTGAAATATACATTGAATGTGTCCTGACTCATGAGAATTGATCATCTCAATTAGCTTACGTGCTGCTATCAGATTTTCTTGTTCTCCTTAGCCAATTGAATCACTAGAAATATTAACTTGACTGAGTTAAATTATCTTAGCAATGCAGTAATTTAGTAATATGGATTTTCATCTTACAGGGCACTGGGTTCTGCTGGGAACATATTTTCCACAAACGAAAAGGAAGCTGCTTCACTTGTTGGACCTGGATCACCATTGGAGATGATCGAGCGTATTGCGGAACTTGGAGCTGAGGTTTAGCTTCTAGTATATGTTAAAATTTTGTTGCCATCTATTAGTTGTTTTGAGCTGCTGCAAACTCTCTGGAATTGAGATGGTAATGCTAATAAAATACAAATTGCAGGTAGTGACTCTTAGAAGAGGCTCTTCGGGAAGCATTGTTCACAGGCAAGATATTAGTACTCAATTAAACATTCATATTGTCCTATTGTCCTATGTTTTTGGATTTAGTGTTATTCCATAATCAAAACCAGAAGTTATCGTCATTCCAAACATTTTATCGTTTCACTTTATCTTACGTCATATTATTTCAGGTCCGACACCCGGGAGACATGGGAAATTCCAGCTTTTCACACAATTTGTACAATGCTAAAGTCTTCAATGCAAGGAGAAATTATGATGGAAGATGTTGTTGATCCAACAGGGTGTGGCAATACATTCTGTGGTGCATTCCTTATTGGATATTGGAAGACTCGAGACTTATTAACAGCAGGCCTGTGGGGTAGTGTCGCAGCAAGCTTTAGTAAGTATAAAATATCCACATACTTCCACAATTTTGCATAATATGAAACAGGATTCATGGATATTCATTTCCATCAGTGTAAATAGCATGGCACAATTCAAGGCTATGATAATTTGCTTTTAGAATAGCTTGTGACCTCATCATGCTAAAAGTATATGAATTTTTTCTTGTAATATTTTAAAAGCCCTAAATATTTAAAAAATCATCTTTCTACTTATTTTTCTAGATTCCAAGTCCATTTCCTTTCCATATCTATCGGTCTTCTGGTTATTTTTATCCACCTCAAAACTAAGGGAAATGTAAGAAGCTCGGGGAGTGTGTGTTCATGCTGGAGTCGGTGCGTAGACCTATCCATTTGGTTTCCTATATAGTCAGAACAATCTGAAGCTCTGCCAAGTTCTGGAGATCAATTTCAACACTATTGAAATATGCGTTTTGAGTGCAAGAACTCGAGTGTTAAGAATTAAAAAAACGCTTGTGATTTGCAAGGAAATGAGCAAATAGACTTGGGATTAAAAAATACACTTGTGATTCTTTGAAACCGTATATGGAGTGTATTAGCCCATTCTCACAAAAAGTAGGGTTGTAATCACCATAAGAATCCAGATATGAGTCATGGACTCGCCATGTCACAAAACTTATGTTTAGAATAGGCAATTTCGCATGGGATTCCACTGTTTTCAATTATTCATAGCGTCTATTCGAACCGTCGATCTTTGGTTCTCCGCATCATTCACATGCATTTCGCTGACCAGCAGTTTGTATATTGACTTTTATATATTACTTATTTCCTGCTGTCATTGATTTTGATGATGTTACTGTTTCTCAGTGGCAGAATACGAGGGTCTTCCACCCCCTCCATTATCACATTGGAGGGAACAAGCCCAGGTGCGCCTGGATATACTCAGGCCGTATGCAAAGAAACTTCATATGCCGCAGTGACCATCCTAGAGTTGCAGCATAGCTTTATGTGGAGGCTTTGTCTGCCTATCAAGACTTTCCATTGAATTAAATAACACACTAATTTAACATTGTTAAGCCATTTGAGAAGCTGCATGCTTCATGGGTACAGATTTTTATTTTTTTAATTCTCTTATTTCATTTATGACTGGAATTGTGAGTGAACTTGACGAAAGCTGGTTCACTATATGTAACTTCATCAGAACACTATATGTAAACATGCTTTTCTGTTTTTCTAATTCATGTTCGATTTTTTCTTCCCCGGAAAAAGAATATAGTGACTTCTTCTTACCGTAACGTATATATTTTCCTTTTCCGTTTTGAATTGATTGCAATATTTATAAAGTGGCGTCCAATTGGAAAAGCGAGAATGATAGAAATATGCGAAATATAAAAACGACTTATGTTGATCTGCTGCCAATACGTTTACCTTGCATCTAAATTTATGTGATGTATGTGTCATTGTATAGATTCATTCTAATAGTGTAAATATTGCAAGCAAGGTGTTGGATATGAGGAATGCACACAATGGAAAAACCAGACATGAAATCTTATGTGTCATGGTATAGATTCATTCTAATAGTGTAAATATTGCAAGCAAGGTGTTGGATATGAGGAATGCCCCAATGCACACAATGGAAAAATCAGACATGAAACATAAAAACAATGGTTGGCAATTGATAAAGAAGTAATACATTAAGAATTTCAATTTGACTTCTTAAGGGTTATGTTTTATATGTTGTCCATTTCCCCACTTAACTAGATATGAAACATAAAAACAATGGATGGCAATTGAAAGAAGTAATACATTAAGAATTTCAATTTGACTTCTTAAGGGTTAGGTTTTATATGTTGTCTATTTCCCCACTTATTTCCACTTAGGTTTAGGACCTTAAAATGTCATTTCTTTTCAAAAAGGTGTTTTGCTAATTGCAGTTGCTTTTGTGTGAATTGTTCATATTCCCATGTAGCATCTTGAATTAGTTGGTTTGGTTTTGCTATTTGTGAGAAACTTTTTGATTGCTCTGTTTTGCAACTTTTTTACTCATCAATCTATCACTAATTCCAGATGTAATATAATTTTTCCTTCCTTATCGAGCTCTACAAGTTTTCTCTATAGTAGAATCCAATCATCAATAACTTTCTTCAAGCATGATACATAAAAAATTAGGTCCCTTGATGAGGGTGCTAGTTACAATTTGTAAGCCACATTGTCATTGTCCTCTTGTTGTTTAAGAGCCTTCCATTTGTATGGTTGAAGTCTGCTCATGAAATCCTCAGTACATTTGAGTCATCAAATTGGTTGACTCTCATTGATGTAATGCTCCATATTATCAAAATAATAATAATAATAATAAAATAAATAACAAAAATGAGAATAATAATTAATAAAGAAATAAAATAATAAATAATAAAGTCAAGTATGTAATCAATAAATAAGTAAAACTATTTTATTAAAAAACTAAAAGAATAAAAATAGTAAGAATAAATTTATGGAAAAAAAACCTAAGAAAAAATAGAAATTGTATGATGGCACATGAATTATGGGTTGAGAAGTCTAAAGTGAGGTAGTTAAACAATTTCTCTTATTATGACATTATCTTGTGATGTTTTCGTTATTATTATTAATTCTTTCGATATTATCTTTTCTTATCATCAAGACTAATGCCAAGCAACAAATAGAAGAGGACACACGATGCAAGCACAATGCTAGGTAAAAACCCCACTCTAGGGGAAATCCCAGTCAAATTCTTCCTTCGGTAGATTCAAAATGAGACGACCAAGACCCTTACAACTTAGACTCGAGACTACCTCCATCAAGTCATCCTTGTTTAATCTTTCTTTCATTTGTCACTGTATTAGCACCAAATTCTTGTCATTGTGTAGACATCATTACTGTAATTCCATTAAGACCTTGTCACTATAATGCCACCGATATTTTATCACTGAGATATTCTCATTGTAAGAGCACCAAGATCTCCCCATTGTGGTAACACTGAATCCTTCTTATAGTTACACTAAGATAGTGATTGCAACGAGATTGTGATATGATAGCACTGACACTATGGTATGGTAGCATCGAAACTGTCTTATTGTGAGGACACTGAAGCCTTCTCCCTGTGATAGTATCGAACCCTTCTCAGTGTGTTGACAACAAAACTTTATCATGTGATTGCACTGAGAGAACACCTTTTGTGGTATCCGAACTTATTTCAGAGAGGTCCAAACTTATTCTTCTGTGTAATAGCACTGAAAACATTTCACTGTAATACACAATAGTCTATGAGATTCGAATTTCTGTGGTAACACCGAGATCATTCCTATCGAGCTCTTGTAGTGACACTGAAATATATCCTCTGAAATTCTTGTCCGAACTTGTGATCTGAGCGAAGGCCTTTAGGCTTGTATATATAGTTATTTTCATATTGAAATGAGTCGACATGAGCATGTGAGGAGATGTGTCGCTTTATTGAGCCGACATGTGTTCTTTTGAGGGTAGCTGACTTGATGAGGATTATTTCAACAACAAGGAGACTTGATGGAGGATTCGTTGACCAATAAACAAATTGTCTTTGATCGAAATAAATAATCCTAAAGCCTATAATTGAAGCTTGACCTATAACAATTGATCCAAGCATGAAACCCATGCTATAACAAGTCAATTCAATAATAATAAAAATTCTTTTTTTTTCTTCTAATAGATATATCACATTTTGACTTCAATTACAATTATGAAGACCGAACCTAGTTACATTCTTCAACACTCCCTCTTAACTAGGGAGGTATTCATATACAATCAAAGAGGTACATGAAAGACCTCAAATCACATCACCTACAAAGATGCTTAGGCACTGCAATGCTATGGACTAGATTCTTGACTTGGGGAATCTATCCATTGGTCTCTCAACAATTTAGGCACTGCAATGCCATGGCTAGATTCTTGACCAGGGAAATCTATCCGGGTGGGACTAAGATGGACTCAATCTTTTAGCCTCTGTACATACCATCAAGCTTACTTGCTAACCATCAACCCAGGAATCTAGGTGTGTATCCAAAAATCAGAGCTCTATGACCAACACCACCTTTCCAACTTCGAGACCTAGACATCAACACAGAGTGTTGGCCAGATGTCCTCTCGGGGAATGTTTCACTCACAAAGCCTCAACACTCCTTGATTCAGCAGATCAAGGACAACAAATCTCTCTCGATCAAACTAATCAGTAACCAACATGCTATCAAAACCTTCGAGAGATGTACCTGTACAAACATAACCCTAATCAATATTATGCTTTCACGTATTGATAAATAAACACAAACCTTTCGGGTGTTTTAGAAAACAGATGTTGCTTCTCAACACAGTAGGACTATCAACTGAATCTTTGATAGAATATTCCTTAATCATACACTTTCCTTTCCTACTTCACATGCAACAAATATCCTTAAAAATTCATTTTGCAATCAAAACTATGCTTTCCCTCTTAACCAGGGAGATTACCTTTATCCAGGCTCCTCTTAATTCAGGGAGATTTCTTTTATCCAAGCTCCCTCTTAACTTAGGGAGATCAAATTCTTCTTTTCATCATTGGAGAATATTTTGTGGCTTCCAACCATTTCATCAAAGTTATCTTTGTCATCACTATTCACATCATGCTTATCACATCAGTGTACATCTCACCATCTTGAAGATTATGTACCTGCACCACTTAGATAGCAAGTACAACCAAATCTATAGAAGCATGATGTTAGCCATATCAAAAACTTATAATAACGGAAGCATTTACAAACATAATCAACAAGAGACTATACTTCAGTACTTCAACTTCTTACCCAGGTTTTGTTACAAACCCTAAATCACATCCACACTTCATCATGATATCAAGCTCATTATATCTAGGGTTTCAATATTATTTCAATGATAAGTTATTTCATATAGGAAACCCTAGAAACAAATCACGTTAATGCATCTATCAGTTTTCAAATTTCATATGTTAGACTTCCTACTAGGATTTCATGTAAACCTTAGATTTCATACATGAGCATCAACAATCAAAACCAATCACAACTTAATCAACATCATGACTAGCATCTACTAGGGTTTGAAGTAAACCCTAGATTTTCATCTACAAATTCTCAGTAATCACTTTATAGATTCATAAATTCAAGACAATTATACATAGTAAAGAATTCTAACTACTACTAGGTTTTAGCTGTTAAACCCTAGATTTTCCAAACATCATCCTAAACCATCAAACTTTGACTAGGGCTTGTTTCCAAACCCTAGGACTCATGACCATTACACTTAGGTCAACACATATATTTAGGAATTCATCAGCATATCATAAGCACATCATATCCTAGGCGATATTAATATGTTAGACATATACCGACCTAGAACAGGATAGGGTTTCAACAAAATGACACATACCTAGGGTTTCATTCCTAGGACTCTAAATACATAACAGGGGTTTCACTTATAGACCCAACCAAACCCTAAGGATCTAGGGTTTCAATTCATAACATAGCAAACCCTACTTTACCATAACTTCAAAGGTTTGGGATTTCAGACATCGTTTTCAACCCTAACAAGTTAGGGTTTTCATGATCATACCAAAACCCCAAACCTGACATCATCAATATAACAAACATAATAGCAATTTCTCAATAACCCGAAGCAGATTAGGGTTTTCACACATTGTCAACATACCCTTAGGTTAGGGTTTTCTAGAGAACCTATCTAGGGTTCTATAAAATCAATTAAGAATATGAGGAGAGTAGATTTATCGAGTGATGAATCACCCAAAACAAGAATCATTATGATTCAATACAACTAGACATAACAATGTTAGTAATGTAATGCAAACTTCAAAAATACAATGATCACACTTTTAAGAGAATCTTGTAAGGTGTATAGTTTAAGACATACCTGGAAATGTTCCTTAACAAACCTTGAAAGGATTCCTTGTAGTATCTTCTAAGCCATGACCTTTTTTACCTATAATATATACTTACAAGAAAAACATGTGATACCAAGAACATGATTTAATTTCTTCATGCTATGCATGGAGGATGGAATCCTATGATATCAAAGATCAAGTTATTTATTTTTTAACCAACATTAGGACTTTTACTTGACATCTAGATTGATTGTAAATCCTAGAGGATAAGGATTAATGTTCTAATTGTTATTTTAGAGAGTACAATCGTTATCCTTGACTAGCTATAAATAAGGATCATCTAAAAATTTAAAAGCTTATGTACATACGTACCTTGTGATTACATACTTTTGATTTGATAACTTATTAGACTTGCATGTGCATACTTACTTGAATTTCCTGAAGACTTGAGTTAGAACAAACTTCATATTCTTCAGTTACGTGGAGATTTCCTTGTCCTTGGTCCCAGGTAATTGTATCATGTTCTTTTCCTTCAACAAGATGTAGATTGTACTCCTTTATTAAGCACATAGACATGTCACTACCTTAACCTTATCGTCAACACATGACTATAATTTTGGAGCGAGGTATACCCTCTTTTATTGTCGTCTAAATTGTTCTCTGAGATTTTAATCGAATTCAAATCTGAAATTGTTCCTCTATACTGAACTATGATTCCATCGATCCTCATACTATTGCAAATTTATCCAAACTTGTCTTACCAATATACATTGAAATGCATCACTGTTATATCAAACTTCCTACTAAGATTTGCACCGAACTTGTACTGTACTCATTTCTGAGATTACACGAACTCATCACTATCATTCTCCCTTTTGAAACTGACCGAACTTCTTTACTATGATCCATCGAAATTCATCTCTTAAATTTTTATCTCTTCTTGACTGTGATTTTACTGAACCTCTCTCTTTTATTTTAGTTCTATTAGCCCAGAGATGTCCTTCTGACATGTTCTTAAATGCAAATTGCCTTTGACCATGACCATAGCTCTGAAACCATGTTGAGAAATCTAAAGTGAGGCAATTAAAATATTTCTCTTATTAGGACATTATCTTGGGATGTTTTTGTTATTATTATTAATTCTTTCAATTTATATTTTCTTATCATCAAGACTAATGCCAACCAACAAATAGAAGAGGACACAAAATGTAAGCACGATGTCAAGGAAAAACCCCACTCTAAGGGAAAACCTAGTCAAATTCTTCCTTCAATAGATTCAGAATGAGACGACCAAGACCCTTACAACTTAGAATCAAGACTACCTCCATCAAGTCATCCTTGTTTTATCTTCCTTTCACTTGTCACTATATTAGCACTAAATTCTTATCAATGTGTAGACATCATTATTGTAATTCCATCAAGATCTTGTCATTGTAATGCCATCGAGATTTTATCACTGAGATCTTCTCATTCTAAAAGCATTGAGATCTCCTCACTGTGGTAACGCCAAATCCAACTTGCAGTTACACTAAGATAGTGATTGCACCGAGACTGTGATATGTTGGCACTGAAACTGTGGTATGGTAGCCTCAAAATTGTCTTAAATGGGAGGACACTGAAGCCTTCTCCCTGTGATAGTATCGAACCCTTCTCACTATGTTGACAATGAACCTTTATTATGTGGATTCACTAAGAGAACACCTTTTGTGGTTTCCAAACTTATTTCAGAGAGATTTGTGCTTATTCTTTTGTGTAATAGCAGTGAAAACATTTCACTGTAATCCACAATAGTCTCTGAGATCCAACCTTTTCTGGTAGCACCGAGATCATCCCTATCGAGCTCCTGTAGGGACACCATAATATATCCTTTGAAATTCCTATCCGAACGTGTGATATGAGCGAAGGCATTTAGGCTTTTATATATTGTTGTTTTCATATTGAAATGAGCTGACATGAGCATGTGAGGAGATGTATCATTGTATTGAGCCGACATGCGTTCTTTTGAGGGTAGCGTACTTCATGAGGATTCTTTCAACAACAAGGAGACTTGATGGAGGAGTCTTTGACCAATAAAAAATTTGAATTTGACCCAAATAAATAATCCTAAAGCCTACAATGGAGGCTTGACCTATAACAATTGGCCCAAGAATGAAACCCATGCTTTAACAAGTCAATTCAATAATAATAATAAATATTTTTGTTTTTCTTTAGACAAATATATCACATTTTGACTTCAAGTACAATTATGAAGACCGAAGCTAGTTACCTTCTTCAACATTATGGGCATGAAGAATTTCCTTCCATATTTGTAACAAGTTTTTATATTTAATAGATGAGAAGGATGATGTGAAAAAATCTTTTTTCGAGTAAAATTCTGGGAATATGAGGGATTCATTGGTAGATGTAGTTGATTGAGGACTAGGGGGTAGCCAACTGTAGAAAGACATAGTGAAATTGAGCTTATGGTTGAGTGGAGAGTCATCCACAACACATTGGTTTCAGAATTATAGCAGCTTGATGTTCACAAGTTGCATGTAAGTTGGATTCATCAACTTCTAGATATGATTCTTGCCACTCACCTATCATATGTCTTGTGTAATTATTAACAGATTATTTTCCGTATTGTTAGTTAATGGTCTTAAATTGATCTAAGTAATTTCATATTTAATTATATTTTTTAATTACTGACCATTACATATGGTATTAAAGCATAACATTGGACCTCTGAGTTACTTTCTTTATAATTGAATAGTATAATTTTTCTCATATTTATAATAAAAGATTAGTCCTAAATTATTAAAAAAATAGGATTTACCTCATCTAAAATTATTATTCATAACATTTTCATCATTAGTATTGAGTACCGTTGATTTTGGAAGCCAACTAAAGCTAAATATTTATGCCAAAAAAAATCAATTTGTTTGAAGGATACTGTGATTTGCGTTATTTTAGTGTATATTTTCTTAAGCTAGGAAAAAAATCTAAAATCTATATTACTTAATATATCACATTGAGGTGATGTTACTTGATTGATTAAATGTCAAAGGGCTCATGGGCTCAACTTTGAGTTTGGTGTATACATAACACAATAAGAAGCCATCTTTATATGATTACTACAATGTGTATACTAGAGTCATACTAATAACAAATAACATAAGACTTAAGAAAATTGGCCACATTGTGTAGGCACCCCTACTCTGAGGTGAGGTGTTATATTTCACAATAGCATGTGCTTCCTCACTCCATATCACTTCATTCTAGATGTTCCTCAATGGGTTTTAATATTTCTCTTCAAACTCACAATCATATGTTATATGCATCTTCAACTTGTTTTAAAGTTCCTCCAAATCTTTCTCTATCCCCACATTCCTCTTGGACTACTCAGAGCTCAATACATTTGTATTGTCCATCACCTTATGTGGCCATGGCTATCTATTCATTGCTATATAAACAAATTTCTTTATCAAGAGCTATTTATATTCAAATTGGGGGTGGTGCTACCTTTTGGTGTTGGGACCTCTTTATCTTTTATAGATTAGTTCATCCTTGGCTTATCCTTTTCTTTTGTTCATTTTCTTAGATTAATTTGAGGGCATCCTCAAAGCTCTAATGTCATATATAATGGTTCGTAATTAAAAAACACAATTAAATATGAAATTACTTACATAAATTCGAGACCATTAATTAACAACATGAAAAAAATTAGTTAATAATTACATAATCCACATGATAGGTGAGTGGGAGGAATCATACCTTGAAGTTGACCAACACAACTTACAACTTGTGAATATTGTGTTGTTGTGATCTTATTGGCTACAACCAACATGTTGCGGAAGCTCTGATGATGTTGAACGAACTTCTCTAAGCTCTCAATGATGTCAAAAGTTTACCTAATATGAAAAAAATACTAAGGCTATCTTCCATAGTACAGATTGGATTTGAATGGGTTGTACTTGGCTTAAGCTTGCCTTGAGTATAATTTTATCATTTGTCTAGTTAGACTAATTGGAAAAACTTTCTTTCTAAGACAACTTCCAATATCTAGTCTTTATGATTTCTCCATTAGACAATTCCTAATTCTCTCCTTACCCAACAAGATAACTTGACTAGTGATGCAGTGTACTAACTACGTGGTCATCCTTTTCACATTTTGAAATATGTATGTGTTGAAATGTTACTCCATTTATAATAATTGTTTGATACTTTTGGTTAGTTCCAATATAGCTTTCTCACTATCTTCTCATTGCAAATATTTATGATGAATTTGGGTTCTTCTTCAATCATGATTTACTATCCCCAATTCCCTTTTCTTCTATCATTTTTGTAATAACTTCTTTGCTTTTTGTTATATTGCTTGTTCTTTCTCCTAGGTATATGTATGAGAGAAATCATTGATTATACTTCTTACCCATTCTATAGTATAGTTTCCTTAGTTTGTTGAAACCAACTTCATATATAGGGCTCATGAGTGTTCCATTAATTAATTTGTTTGAAGTTTGCAGTGCTTGATTATGACACCTACCCTTGCTATATGTGAGTTTCTTTCCTTTCACAACTTTGTTGAAACCCACCTTGTAAACTCATTCTTTAGGAGGGCTTCCACTTAATTACCTGTTTGAAGTTTTCATGGGTTAGGTCTGGGCTCAACTATTTTCTTACTTGTATATTTGTTTCTAAGATCAGTGAAATTTATTTCTTCTGGTTGCATTAACATTACTCACTCTTTGTTTCTTTTGTTGATTATGTTAGGGCTATGATGTAAAACTACACCCACTCATGTGATCTTTACCGTATTCCACGAATTATTACTTTGTTGTATTCACCATTGTGATATGTTGGATTTCTATGTAATCGATAAATACCATAATTTGGAGGCAAAATCACATTTTCAGAGTAGATAATTTTTGCTTTATGCCTCCAACAACACTTTCGAGCAAACAATTTCAACTAAAAATTACAAAGTATAAGTTGATTTAGGGGATAGTAAATCATTTATTTAAAATTGTATAATGTTCTCCCTATTCTGAAGTAAAATTGAGACATAGGATAATAAATTATTTATTTAAAATTATATAATGTTATGCCTAATCTCAAGAGAAATTGTGACATGGGTAAATAGCTTCCTAAAGCTCGAATGTTGTTTTCATTAATGATGCCTTCAAACCAAGGAAAAATAGGGTAGCATGCAAGCACATTAATATTTGTAGTGAATTAATAAGAGTTTTAGAACTAATGAAAATGAGTGATTAACTTACAATGCAGATTTTCTGAAGGATCTCCCCAAAGAATATGTGATGACACAAATAAAATTTAACATTATTGACTTAAGTTTAAGGAAATTAATACTAGATGAAATATATGACACTTCAAAAGATAAGCAAGGTGTTGGTATCAATTTTTGATGGTGTATTGATCTTTTTGCAACACAAAGAAAATCTAGCACTTCTATGAATTTTTCAAGTATATGCTTTAAATCCCATAGACCAAGGTAAAAAAATAACTTTTTAAGAAATTAATGATACCGCAGTGCCAACACAATGTTATACAACATTTTCACAACAAAGGCCCCTCACAAATATACACAATTTTGGGGTTTGGGTTATTAGTTATTTTAGATTAAATGTTACATACGGCCATTGGAGTAATCCTATATTAGTTGCAAGGGATCTTTATGAGAGTTTTCCAAAAATCTTGTCACATTTCTTACGACACTGTTAGTGTAAATTATATTTCTTTATCTCGTACATGCTCATATTACATATCATATGATTTGATTAATTATTAAATGAGGTTGGGGGTCAATGATATTTTTAACTTGGAAATAGGATAACCACTTTTGCTGGGTTATTGCACCAACACTACCTTTAAAATAACAAAAAATCATATGATTTGCTTAATTATTAAATGAGGCCAGGGGTTAATGATATCCTTAACTTGGAAATAGGATAACTAATTTTGTTGGGTTATTGCACTAACACTACCTTGTTATTGCACTAACACTACCTTTAAATTAATAACTAATTTTGTTAGCTTATTACACTATTAATACCTTTTTCATATCATTCTGATTTTAACATTTACGTTTTAATTAGAATTTTTCATATATAACATCTTTAATGTTTTCTTATTCATGCTCAATTTTAATATTTGCAATATTAAATTTTGATGTAAAAGAGACACAAAAGCACATGAATTTTCAAATTATTTAGTAGTTTGATATTTGGGATACGACATAATAGAAAGATTTCTTTTATAAGAAAGTGATATGTTCCCACCATTACTATACGCTCCTTTAACTATACAGCTATTGGTATAGGCCAATAATTTAAAGGAGGTCGCTTAATGTTGAGACATTTCAATAAAGTTAAATTAAAAATGAGATTTTCTAAGTTTTGTGTCCGTAAGGGATTAATAGTGATAATTATTTAAGTTAAAATATATTATTATCATTAGTGGATGAATTAATATTTTAGTTTGAGTTACGTATTTGTATAAAAGAAATTTAGACCAATCAATGTGCTAAGGTTTATATATAATTTTGTAGATATAAAATTGAAAATTTTATTTAAAAATAAAATAAAATTGAGTAATGGATAAGTTAAAAATGCGTATAAATTATTAAGTTTGTGATGCTTTTTATTCAAAAGGTGATGCAAGGATGGAGGTAATCTCTAATTACTTACACAATTTTGAGAAGAGAATAATGAAAAGGAAACTAGTGATGAAAACTTTATGGTTTAAAGAAGAGTGAATGATTAAGAATATATATATATATATATATGAGCGATTGTTGAGTTATAGTGGCTTAAGATATTTTGAATGAGCATCTATAAAAGACATTGCAACACACTTTGTTTGTTTGTTTTCTTTGTTTTTTTTGTTTTGTTTTTGTTTTCGTTTTTTTGTTTTGTTTTGTTTTTGTTTTTGTTTTTTTGTTTGTTTTTTTGTTTTTCCAGAGGAAAAAAACATATCTTCCTTTATAAATAACAAGAGTTTCATATAGCTTGGGAGGATAAAGTTCCTCGATCAGATAGCCTATTAGTTAAGAACTTAATTACTACATCTGGCACTACACATCTCCAAAATACATTTCCAAAATAGGGCAGAGTGTATTCAGTGTGGCTGACAGTCCAAGAAATTCTAAATCGAAATCATGCAAAGGAAAAAAAAGAACAGGAACAATAGCAAATAGATAGAAAAGGGTCGAAAAACCATGCACAAGAGGCATCCGAATTAGAGTTCGAAGGAGCCCTCCTCACAGGTAGAGCCATCAAGAAGAATTTGATAAAACATCCTTCCAGGACACAGGGAAACCCCACGCTTGGGCAAGGAATCTTCCACCATTTTTTTTCACAATACACACGAACAAAGGATATATCATTGAAAGAAAGAGTGATTTGAAGGATGTTTTCCATCCCCTATAAGATAGACATGAAAAAAATGAGGATATGATTAAACTCAGATTCATGAAATTATATTGAATCTACTGATAAGACTTCCATATATCAAGGAAAAGGCAACAAATTATAATTAGTTTGAAAGAGATCATAGAAACCTTTCATACACTTCTTATAGCATGTTGGTGCTCACAATCAAGTAATAAGATAATGGAATTATGTTGTGCACATGCACTAATGATTTCATGAGAAATCAAGATATATCTTTAAGTTTCTTAATTGTTTCATATTATAAACTCAATCAATTGACTAGAGATATTAAGAAGAGGTCATTAGACAAAAAGTTATATGCAATCACATAAAATATGTGAAACTTGCTAAGGTAACCTAAGTAAGTATAAAAGACAATAATTGTAACTAATCAAAGTGAGAAATAAGTAGTCCAAGTTCTCAAAGGTTTACATGATTCAAATGAGAGTCAAAATGGGAAGAAAAATACCATAAGATAGAATTATACAACTACCCTAAAAAGATAGTAAACACATCGTTAGAACAAGAAGATCGAAAAATAAGTACATGAGACAAGTGTTTTAATAAATAAAAGAAGGCTTATAAGTTTCATCCCCAGTGTTAACAATACAAGTAGGTTACCTTATGAAGGAAGGGAAAATGATGAACTTACAATATTTCTAATGATGATAAATTATTGTAGATCTTGTAAGCATAATCAAATTTGAAGGATGGGAAAAACATAAAATATTAATAGATAGATTATTGAGGTAAGTGAGTGTAATTTTTACCAAACAAGTGTAAGAAATCAGTAAGAAGTCGTGGTTAATCATAGAACATTATGGAATATTTTGAATTTATAAACAATCAGAGATAAAAAAAAAGTTTTACACTATCGAGGTATTCCATGAATAAATAAACCTTGTGGCAAATGGTAGTGGAATCAAAAAAGTATTTCCATAATAAGGATCACTATCAAGTCTAAATGAGGACAATGTCTATTAGGAAGTAAATATTATCAATCAACCAATGAATATGGGATACTGATTAAGGACATTTTAAGGAATTGTAGGAAGAATGCAAACATTATATTACAATGGTAATAAACCCATGAATTCATGGATGATGGGAATTAAAAAGATAAAAATAGAAATTGGAAATATTTTGCGAGTGAAAAGGGTAAAATGCCTCAACACAAATATAGTATTTTCATGGTAAGTTCAAAATTAATGATAGTCAAGTTGGGTGCTAGTATGAATAACATTTAGAAAAGTGTAACTAGGATTTGTCTCCATAATGTCTAATGTAATCATGATCTTATGTATTTCATGTAAAGAGAAAAAGAAATTTATTATTATCATTCTTGATTCATGGGCTTCATGCTCAAGATAAATTTATTTATAGGTCCATTGAGTGCTTCTAGGAATTTGTCATGAATTCATGATGTAAAAGGAGTCATTATAATATGTTAAAGACCTTATTGGGAATATTTTATCATGTCAAAAGAATTATTGTAAGTCAAAATATGCCCTACAAGACAAGTCGACCTACATTAGGACAAGTTGGTCTACCAGCAAGACATGTTGGTCCCATGGACAAATATTCGACCTCCAAGGAAGACTATATATAAGAAGGAACTCGGCCCCATTTGAAGAGAATATGAGCAAGTTCTATCTCCTCAAGAAATGAGATGGAAGACAAAAGAAAAAATATGAAAATCAAGGAAAAGAATAATAGAAGCAAGATCAAAGTTTTGGACCTCTCTCTTTCTCTTTCATGTTAGGGTATCTAAGCTAGTTGCTAGACCAAAATTGCAAACATTGTTGTGGAAGTCAAAGTAGTAGAAGAAGTTGTTGGGGAAGTCGAAGTTGTAGGCAAAGTTGCTGGGGAATTCAAAGTTGCTAGAAGCTGCTAGGTCAAAATGATGGAATCTACTAAGTCGAAGTTGCCGGAAGCTGTTAGTTCAAAATTGCTCATCGAAAAGAAAAGTTGGCTTGGCCTTAGAGGGGTCTTTGATACGGATCTTAGGTCTTGGAATTCATCATCTGAACATTCTATAAGAAGAGAATAAGTCTTGTGGGTTTTCCTCTCAAAAGGAGAGGTTTTGGCCTTGACATGTAGCCTATATTTTGTGTCCTCTTGTCTCATTGATTTTCATTGTTTGGTAGTTTTTTTATGATATAAAACACAATAATAATAAAGAGAAAGAAGAATATAATCAATTTAAGTAAAAATACATCACAAGAAATTATCAAAGTAAGATAAAATCATCTAATTAAGTTGTCCCTTGATTTCTCAACATGGTATCAGAGCTAAGGTGACAAAATAAGAAGAGGCAACTTGAAGATCACTCGAAGAGGGATACATAAGGTTCAATCACAAGGAGATCAACAAGAAATAATAATCCACACATCATCTTGAAGGAAGGAACTAAGGAGCATCAAATAGGACTACCCATCTCATTACAAGGATCATATCATCTAGAAGGATCAACACTTTGTAAAAGAAGAAGACCTCAAAGACCCTACGTCATTCAAATAAATACTCCACGCTTGAAGAATTCTTGGGAAGACCACATTATCCAAAAGAAAAAATAATAATCATTACCATCATTGAAGGAATCAAGGACATCTCCCTCACATTGAAGAAAGAATCACATCTTTGACATCTTTGAATAAAGGCATCTCCAATTATCAATATCATCAAGAAGGCATCAAGTTGAAGATATCAACTTGAAAGGAGCATCTTCACTTGTCAAGTAAGTATATTTATATTTAAGTTTTAATCTCCTATCAAAATGACTTCATTCTGCAAGGAAAGAAATTAATTGGTTGGGTCATCAACTTTCCTTGCATTGAAGAAGAGGATCGATCAAATTCTCATAGATAATGAAGTTATTGAATATGTTAAGAAAGTCAATCTCCAAACAATCTAAAGATAAATATCAAGCACAATCGAAGTAAATGAAAGGGGAAGTAAGGGCTCAAATAATCCTCATAGAATCAATCAAGGATTCACTCATCCCTTATGTATCTAAGATGGAAACATCAAAATAAATATATGAAAAGTTGGTATAATTGCTTTCAGTAAGCATTGCAGGAGAAGTCATATCATTGAGAACCGAAATGTACAAAATGAAGGTATCAAAGGAAGAAGGGGTACCTTCATACATTATGAGGCTATCTCAAATAAGAGATCAACTACAAGAACTAGGAGAAATAATGCCTGATAAAGAAAAGACCACCATTGTACTCAATGCACTACTTGATGAATGGGGAAACATTGTATCAAGTATCTATGGAAAGAAGGAAGCCACTCAATTTAGTGAAATTTGGTCATTATGTAAGATTGAATAAACTAGGTTGAAGGAAAAGAGTGATGTTGGATCAAGTGAACAAGCTAAATCATATGTAGTTATGGCTAGAAAGAAAGGGAAGTTTGAAAAGTTTGATCCTTGGAAAAATAAGAAGCTTGACATGTCAAAGATCCAATGCTATGAATATGGAAAATTTAAGAGGAATTGTCCTAAACTAAAGAATGATAACAATAAAATAAAAGATAGAAATGAAGCTCATGTCACCGAAGAATTATAAGAACCTAAAAAGAAGTCAAAGAAGGAAGAAGTAAAAGACCTCTACTATGACTAAGATGACTTTATATACTTAGTTCTTTTTAGTTTGTAGAAGATAGAAAGTCATGATGGAAATAATCACAAGTATGATAGGATGCATTATAAAATAAATAGAGATGGCATCCTCATAGAATCATGGAAGGATAGTTGAAGTAAAAAGCCTACATAGTTGTAGCAGTCATCATGATAGAAAGAAAGTAGCTCATGGAATCTCCATTAGAAAGCATATAAGGAAAATACAAGTAGTAGTATATATGGTTGGAAGAAAGTCATCTAGAAATACGAAAAATCATCATACATCATCATTATTAGGGAGGAGAATTCGCAAGTGAGGATCATAAAAAATCCTCCATCAAAATATTCATTATAAGGTTCACCTCTACTTGGAAGAAGTAATTGCCTCATTGATGGTACATATTCCACCTTATGTAGGATACATTGTTTAGAAGGGTGATGGTATGGTGACAAAGGAGTGTAGCATGTCAACTTGGTTGAAGTACTTTCATCTTCAAGCAAGGAAAAGAAGTTGTTGAAGGAAGTCTAGATGACCACATGAAGGAAGAGGAATGTATATATTTGGTAATAGATAGATAAATTCATATCATCATATGGTTGCAAATAGAATGGTTGAATTCTCTATCTCATGAGCATGATTGAAGAAGAAGGGACTCTTCCTTATGAATGATATTTGAAGGTATGTAGACAATGTACCTTGAACTCTTCTACATATTGACAGAATGAAATCAACATAATATGACCTCATGAAGAATATGAGGTGGTTGGAAACTATGGTTCCTATGATGAAGGAACTATGTATAGAAGTTCCTGGGGAAGAAATATGTGAAGAAAGGAAGAAGAATTCATAAAATATCCAAGTATAGTCACGTAAGATAAGATAAGTGATCAACATCTGATAACTAGAAGAATTAGCTATGATATCTCCATGAAAGAAGAAGGTATGAAGACCCTAGTATGTATATTGCAAGATAAGAATCTTGGTAATGAATGTATTGGAGATGGATTCATACATGTGCAGGATGTTGACGTTGCAAGAAGTTGATGTCACAACAAAAGGCCATCACAAAAAGGTAACTTTGATTTAATGTTCATTTTGATTTTTGAAAACATCTGGTTGGGTTAAAACAAGGCTACCGAAAGAGGGTTGTAGAAGTCAACTACAACTAATTCTCATGAGATTGGATGGAAGATACTAAAAAAAAACATGACTTGGAATAGGTGATTGTATGAAGAAAATCTAGATGTGGACTAGAAAATCAGTTTCTGATGAAGAGAAGGATGACATGACTATTGGTTGAACCATGTGGTTCATTGAAGAGAAGTGATGGAGAAAGATGGATGAAGCCCTAAAAAGTAGTAGTGATGAAGAAGGTTCCATAATGAAGAAGATGAAGTTAATGACATGATGTAGAAAGAGGATCCCTACAAGAAATTGATAGTACCATGATCTCCACCAAAGATAAGATAGTTGTTGTTGGAAACAAGTCCCTAGTTGAGAGGGATCTTGGGCAAGTCCCTTGTTAAAAGGGAGTTTGGGAATATTCCTTTTATAGGAATGTGTAGATCTTTCCTAGTTGAGATGGAGAGAGAGACAAATCATTCTTGTCTTCATATTATGAAGAAATAATGAAAGATTGGGTAAGAATCTGAGATTGATTCCGATACTCTTTAAGGATGTGGTAGGGCATCCAATATGCAAGAGTAGTTGAAAAGGAAATTCCTTGAGGATGTGTTATTCCAAGACAAGAATGGTCCTAAAAGGACATACCTTGTGAACATTCGATGGGCTATGTGCCTTGAGAGATAATGATGAAATGATTCTATTAGTAATTGTCTCACCAACATTGTGCTATGATCTGTGGAGAGATAACGATGTTAGTCAAGACATTGCTATGTGACAATGTTGGTTAATATGATGTGATACACTAGTATAAGTTGATAAAATAACATATGATATGGCTTACCAATCTGATTCTTCTTATGGGAATTCTTCAGTATGAGAATGTCCAAGTACCTTGTATGGATTATGAATGCCTCCCTAGTTAGAGGCAGCGTTGAAATGTGTAATTAGGTTAAGTCTTCATAATGTCTAATGCAATAATGATTGTATGTATTTGATGTAAAGAGAAAAAGAAATTTATTATTGCCATTCTTGATGCATGGATTTCATGCTCAAGGTAAATTTATTTATAGGTCAAGCACCCATTGAGTGATTCTAGGAATTTGTAGTGAAGTCATGAGGCCAAAAGAGTCATTCTAATATGTTGAAGACTATATTTGGAATATTGATTTCATTTCAAAAGAATTTTGGTAAGTCAAAATACCCCCTCCAAGATAAGACGGCCTACATTAGGACAAGTTGGCCTACTAGCAAGACAAGTCAACCCCATGGATAATTATTCAACCTCCAAGGAAGACTATATATAAGAAGGAACTCATCCCCATTTGAAGAGAAGACAAGCAAGTTCAATCTCATTAAGAAAGAAGATGGAAGAAAAAAGAAAAAGGACGAAAGTCAAGGAAGAGAAGAAGATAAGAAAGATCAAAGTTTTGGACCTCTCTCTCTCTTGTGTTAGGGTTTATAAAGTAGCTTCTAGACTGAAATTGTAGAAGTTGTTGGGGAAGTCGAAGTTGTAGAAGAAGTTTCTGGGGAAGTCGAAGTTGCAGAAGAAATTGTTGGGGAAGTCGAAGTTGCAAAAGAAGTTGCTGAGGGGAAGTCAGAGCTGCAGAAGAAGTCATTGGGAATTGAAGTTGTTGGAAGTTGCTAGGTTGAAATCGTTGGAAGTTGCTAGGTCAAAGTTGTTGGAAGCTTCTAGGTTGAAATTGCTCATATAGAAAGAAAGTTGGCTTGGCCTTGGAGGGAATTTTGACAAGGTTCTTATGTCTTGGAATCCATCATCTGAACATTCTATAAGAAGAGAAGAATTCTTGTGGGTTTTACTCTCAAAAGGAGAGGTTTTGGCCCTAGCTTGCATCCTATATTTTGTGTCCTCTTGTCTCATTGATCTTCATTTTTTGGTAGTTTCTTGATGATAGCAAACACAATAATAATCAAGAGAAAGAAGAAGCTAATCAAGTTAAGTAAAAATACATCATAAGAAGTTATCAAAGTAAGAGAAATAATCTAATTAAGCTGCCCCTTGATTTATCAACATAACAATGCTGTGGAATTTTAGAGTTGGAATAGTTAATAAGGTGTATAACATTAAAGTGTAAAAGGAGATATGAAAATGTAATAATTTCTAGGCATAATTTATGTGATAATACTAAGGGTTCTATCTCTCAAATGGAAAGTTCTCTTAAGGATATTGATAAGTGGATTAAAAAATATGATTGGTAAGGGTCAAAGTGATGACCTATATAATTGAAAAGTGTTAAGATTGGGAGTTATGAACACTCGTATTTGGTCAAGAATGACGAGTGATAAATCGAGAAAATGTTTAAAGGTTAGATGATAAAGGATAAAAATTGTATACCTTTTGGAAAAGGAAATAGACTATGAAGATTAATGAGAAAATCCCTAGTATGAAGTGTAAGAAGGAAGGTTGAGGGAAATTCTATAACAAGGACTTGAAAAGAATTGTGAAAATTTTAACAAAAGAAGCATATCAACTAATAGGCTGTGAATTTAACTAAATTGTAGTCATTATTTCATGAGCATAGATCAGTGATATACTAAGACTTCATATAGAGAAACTTATCAGGTTTGCACCATTTGCATTCAAAGAAGTTATTTCCAAAGAACACCAAGAATACAAAACCTTTTTATGGATGATAATGGTAGTAGTAGTTTCAAGTGCTTCAAATTCCAAATCAGAGATAGTATCTAATAAGGCCAAAAGTGAAGGGGAATAAACCCTACTTCAACTTGATGAAGGGTGCATCTACAATAAAAAAGTTAAGTGGTATTGAGTTGGCAACATGATGACATGAGCCAATCCTTTTTAAGTTGAATAGTGATAATTAATAGGCTTTGTATAAGACATTGGGGTTTAACCCTCCCTTTTTCCAAGTGGATAATACATGAAAAAAAAAATAAAACAATGATAACCTAGTGTCTATGTGCTTTAGGTATAGCGGTACAGAATGAATAAGCAAAATATGTAAAGTGATGTAAGAATCATGGGTAATGATATCCAAGGAAAATACTTTAAATTTTGATATGATGATTTAAGGCGTGATAGTAAACCCAATAATAACTTAATGTTGGATTTCACCAAATTTCTGTAGGCAGGGAAAAGTGCATAACTAGACATTAAGGCTTCAAATGATGAGGCTTACTTGGAAGTTTAGTGTTATGATAGGGTGACTATAACTACCCAAAATTTCTCTACCTTCTTATTGAATAAGAGGACATGAGAATAAAAAAAAATCAATATCTTGATGAGAACATGGCACTTATAGTGTGATGATCTAGCCCACGATGACAAACATAACGAAAATAGATTCTAAATGGATGTTTAATGATACCGTTACATTATAAATGAAATAAATTATATTCATTTTTATGCATGTTAATGGATTTGATTGATGAATCATGATGATAACATTTATGGTTTTGTTTCTATACATGTAATTGTTGATCTAAAGATGATCTGAGTTTGTCATTGATGTTAACCCAAGAAGCACCAATGATGACCCTAAACTTCCATGGCACATTGGGCATCATATATATGGTTTCTTGTCTCATAACCATTATAGGAATACTCTACTCAAAAATATCTTTCTATCGATATATAGCTCTCCTCGTAATTCCTCACGGTTTGTAAGTTATTCAAGATTGAAGTTAGTGACCCCAATTAGTGGGCTAAAATGTTGTCATTATGATACAGGTGTTGTCCTTGATGGCAACTCACATAGATGACAATTCACAGTACAATAAGTTAAAAACAAAGGATTACATATCAGACTCCATAGATTGAAGAAAGAGAGTGGTTTAAGAAGTATACGCTGGTTCACTTAGTCTAAGCAGCGTGTACACATAGGTTAACAGAACAAAAGGAATGTATACGTATACACAGACTTTCACCGAAGGAAAAGCGTGTATGGGATGGAAAATAAAGGTTTTGGTCCAACGTATTGGTTTGAGGTATTTGGTCCGAGGTATTGGTCTGAGGTATTTGGTCCAAGGTATTGGTCATAAGTGGTTTTGGTCCGAGGTATTGAGAAAGGCCTAAAACTATATAAGGAGGAGAAGATCATTAGGCCAAGGTGTGCAAGTAATGAACATATGAAGAGTGAGATCAGAATCAAATATGCATGTTATGGGTTTCTGGTGCTTTGCTTGATTTGAACTAAGGATGAAACTTAGCGGTCAATGGGGGATGATATCTAATGATGGATCATGATCATGAGACCTAAAATGAATTATTATTATATGGTTTGATCATGGATAGTCTAGATATGAATGCTAATGTGTGATTTACATTGTAAATGTTCTGATCTGGTTATGACTGAAGTTTGGAATAGTTGTGATGTTTTAAGTTAGCATTTGTAGGTATGTACGTTGGTTTGCTTTGGTAAAAGCCCATATACACGCTAGTTCAGCACATAAAAGTAGTGTCTACATTATGAAATATGATATTTGAAGTTGCAGTTCGTTATGGTTGTTGATGCATAGTTCTGGGTTCTTCTCTGTGTTCTGGTGATAATTTTTTGAATGTTAAGATTGATTGACTTTTATTTGCTTTAGTGAAGATGGGTTTTCAGTTATTGGTTGTCTCGTAGTGGTGATTGATTTTGAGCTTCAATGATGCTAATGGGTCTAGTATGAAAATATGAATGAGGCCTTCAGAATGTGGTGTTGTGTTCCAGGAGTATCCAGTCTGAAAATTAATGAAACATGGTCCCTGGGGGAAGAGAGAAGGTCGTAGCCTTCTGTAGGCTGGTGCCTATGTACTGGTAAACATATCATCCAGTACAAGAGCCAGGGGGTTAGAGCTCCCTTCCAGTAGTAGCTGGAAAACGAGTGAACATTGAAGCCTTCTGTAGGCTAGCGCCTACGTACTACTAAATGGATCGGTTAGTACAAGAGCCAGGGGGTTGGAGCTCCCTTCTAGTAGCAGCTAGAAAACGAGTGACAGTTTGAGCCTTCTTTAGGTCAGTGCCTATGTAATAGTAAACAGATCAGCTAGTACAAGAGCTAGTGGGTTGTAGCTCCCTTCCAGTAGAAGCTGAAGAATGATAGAAGGTCGTAGCCTTCTGCAAGTGGGTACCTGTGTACTAGTATGAGTCTGCACTAGTACAAGATTGTAAACAGGTTTTACTTATATTAAAAGAAGACAACAACAAGTGGTTTTTGTCCCGCATTGGGTTTCCATCTTAAATCTTGGTGTTCATGTGTGTTTCTTATGTGTGATGGTTTGTTCTATTATTAATGCACATGGTTACTGTTTATATGGTTAATGAAGTATTGATGCATTGATTAAAGATCAACATCTGATGAATTAATTGAATCATAAGTTTGTTGGATATACGCTAGTTGCCTTAAATACAATTGCGTACACACGTGAGTTACCTTCATTGAAGTAGCGTATATAAATCAAAGTATGAAAATAAAAAGTTATTGATTTGATGAAAATTGATTCACCACCCCCTCGCCCACACCCCCTCTCAGTATTATTTCCAACAATTGGTATCAGAGCAGGTCCTTTGGTAGAAGCTTGATCGCTTGAAGGAGATCCGTAGAAACAATGGGAAAGAAGCTAAAAAACAAAGCACCTAAGAAGAAGAAGACATCTTAAAGGAACAGTGACAGTAGGAGAGGCAATTGGCCATTAGGTGGAAGAAAGTATTCAGATTCAGAATCACGTCAGATTGAAGATGAACAAGAAAAAGAAGTATCAGGTTTGGTCTTCTAGTGATACTTTTCTCTGTTCATGCAATGTTGAAGATATTGAAAGTGATAGTGAAAGAAATATAGAGGCAAAAGTTAAAAGACTCATAGATAAAATTAGAGATCAACAAGATCTATTTAACAAAAGGGAGTGTGACTTCAAAGAAGAAGTTACCAGATTAAAAGCTTAGTTGGAGGAAGGAAACAAGGTAAGGAAGCAATACAAGAAAAGGGGATATCAATGTCAAAAGTTGTAGGATGAAGTGACATCATTAAGAAATTAAGTAAATGAGAAGAGCACAAAAATAAAGAGACTTAAAGATAGATCCAGTTACTATGAAATTCTTGAATCTAAGATCCTCTCTCTAAAAGAAGATCTTGAAAAATCAAATAAGCCGAATGAAGAACTACCTCAAGCGGATGAAGAACAAGAAAATGATATTCTCAAATTAAGGAAACAAGTGGAAGAAGGAAGAAAGGATGAAGAAATCATGAAGAACCAATATCTTGAAGAGGAAGAACAATATCAGGTTGAGGTAAATATCTTAAAAGGTAAATTACAAAAAAAGGATAAACTATTATGATTTCAAGATAGTACTAAGATTTTGGATAATATTCTTAATAGTCAAAGGTCTCCTACCATCAAAACTGGTCTTGGTTTTCATGAATCTGTTGAAGGTGAATCTATCTCTCAAGATTAGGCAAGGAACTCTAATGAAAAATCTGAAATGCTCAACAAGATGAGAAGTCAACCCCATCAACAACCAAGGAAAGAAAGTCTTCGAAGAAAATATTTTACTCCTAACTATGGAAGTTATATTCGGTTATTTCCTTCGATGAATAATGTTGAATTTTTTATATTTCATAATTTTGGACATGTCGCAGCGAGATGCAGAAGTAGAATGGTTCAAGACCGTCACATATAAAGATCATTAGCTTCCAGGTACTTTAAGGGATAATGTTTTTATTGCAATATGTTTGGTCACAAAGCCATTGATTGGTATAGAAGGAATATGAAACATGTAAGATGTTATGCATGTGACAAATTTGGGCATATAGTAAAGGAATGCAGGAGAAAATTTCGGGCACCATATCAAAAGGAGAAAACATCATCGCACTCGAAGATATGGAAGAAGAAGGAAGTACAGTAAAAAAGATGTGGCATAACATAGTGTACAGAAATAATAGACTCAGGGGGAGCTAAAAGTGTGAAACTTCAGTGTTCTAAATCTCATACACAATTTTCTTGAAGACAAGTCACGTATATATGCGAGTTCGAAGCTGCACAATCACGTACATGTTGATTTGAAGAAAAAGTAGTGGGACAAATTCAAAAAAAGGGGTCTGATATGGTTTAATCAATTATCAAATATATTCTCTGTTCTGATTGATGATGATTACAGTCTGTTGATAATATGTAGAAGTGCTCTTGGCCCTCATAAGTTGTTCTAATTGATGATGATGCCTTGATTATTCTTACTGATATTTACAATGATCAGATCTGGCAGTGAACAACTGGCACATGTTCGAGGGGGGGGCATATGCTTCTAATAATTCATTGTTGGCATTATGGTACATGAAGATAATTATATTGCTTGATCCACATAGTTGTTTGATTCAGGTGACTCAGTTGATGATGGACATATACATGTTGATCTTGATGTTGTTGATAGATGTTGATGGTGTAGATCATATATGGTGTATGATAGTTGTTGATAACTATCATGGTCTTGTTTAGATTGTTGGTCCTTGTTATAAATGTCATGTATATTATTTGATGTAAAGGTCATGAACATACCTAATTTGTAACCCCACTATGCATGGGAAGGATGATGCAATAATTTCTATTTCAGTCATGTATAAACATTTGGTATATCCCCACTTGGTTGGGTGGATGAGTCAAAATGGGCGTATCCCCACTTGGTTGGGAGATTGATGTATGTATGATTCATTGGTGATAGGAAGGTCATACTCACATACTTGAGTTATAGAGTCATGATTTTCTTTTGGAAAATATTTTTGTGGACTCTCCATGTGCTCAGGGGGAGCATGGACGGTTTAGTGCATCTCAGCATGTATAAGGGGGGAGCTTAATCAGAGATTTCAGCATGTACTCAGGGGGAGCATGGACATCATAATGTATATCAAAGGGGGAGAATATTTTGGTCCACCCTTTGCCCTTGATGTCAAAGGGGGAGAGTGTCTTGGTGTTGTTGTTTTGTTGCCATCAAGTCCAAAGGGGGAGATTATTGGCATTTTGATACAAGTGTTGTCCTTGATGGCAACTCACATAGATGATAGTTCACAGTACAACAAGTTAACATCAAAGGATTACAGATCAGACTCTAGAGATTAAAGAAAGAGAGTGGTTTAAGAAGTATATGTTGGTTCACTTAGTCCAAGCAACATATACACGCAGTTAACAGAACAAAAGGAGCGTATACGTATACACAAACTTTCACAGAATGAAAAGTGCACATGGGATGGAAAATCAAGGTTTTTGTCCAAGGTATTGGTCCGAGGTATTGGTCTAAGGTATTTGGTGCGAGGTATTGGTATGAAGTATTTGGTCCAAGGTACTGGTGCAAAGTGGTTTTGGTATGAGGTATTGAGAAAGGCATAAAACTATATAAGGAGGAGAAGATCATTAGGCCAAGGTGTGCAAGTAATGAATATCTTATGAAGAGTGAGATCAAAAGAAAATATGCATGTTATGGGTTTATGGTGCTTTGCTTGATCTGAACTAAGGATGAACCTTAGCGGTTGATGGGGGATGAGATCTAATGATGGATCATGACCATGAGATCTAAAATGAATTATTATTATATGGTTTGATCATGGATAGTCTAGATCTGAATGCTAACATGTGATTTACACTGCAAATGTTATGATCTGGGTATGACTGAAGTTTGGAATAGTTGTGATGTTTTAAGTTAGCATTTACAGATCTGTACACTGGTTTGCTTTGGTAAAAACATGTATACACGCTGGTTCAGCACATCAAAGTAGCGTATACATTATGAAATATGATATTTGAAGTTGTAGTTGGTTATGGTTGTTGATGAAGAGTTCTGGGTTATTCTCTGTGTTCTGGTGTTTGTGTTTTGGTGATTATGTTCTGGTGACAATGTTCTAAATGTTCAGATTGATTGATTGTGATTTGCTTCAGTGATGATGGGTTTTCAGTGATTGGTTGTATTGCAGTGGTGATTGATTTTGAGCTTCAATGATGCTGATGGGTCCAGTATGAAAATATGATGAAACGAGGCCTTCAGATTACGGTGTTGTGTTCCACGAGTATCTAGTCTGAAAATTAATGAAATGTGGCCACTGGAGGAAGAGATAAGGTCATAGCCTTCTATAGGTCGGCGCCTATGTACTGGTAAGCATATCAGGTAGTACAAGTGCCAGGGGGTTGGAGCTCCCTTCCAGTAGCAGCTGGAAAACGAGTGAAGGTTGGAGCCTTCTGTAGGTTGGTGCCTACGTACTAGTAAATGGATCGACTAGTACAATAGCCAGGGGGTTGGATCTCCCTTCCAGTAGCAGCTAGAAAATGAGTGAAGGTTGGAGCCTTCTATGGGTTGGTGCCTATGTACTAGTAAACATATCGACTAGTACAAGAGCTAGGGGGTTGTAGCTCCCTTCTAGTAGAAGGTGGAGAACAAGAGAAGGTTGTAGCCTTCTACAGGTGGGTGCCTGTGTACTGGTATGAGTCTACACCAGTACAAGATTGTAAACATTTTTTTCTTATATTAGAAGAAGACAACAGTAGGTGGTTTTTGTCCCGCATTGGGTTTCCACCTTAAATCTTCGTGTTCATGTGTGTTTCTTATGTGTGATGGTTTGTTCTGTTATTACTGCGCATGGTTACTGTTTATATGGTTAATGAAGTACTGATGCATTAATTAAAGATCAACATATGATGAATTAACTGAATCATAAGTTTACTGGATATACGCTGTGTGTACACACAAGTTACCTTCATTGAAGTAGCGTATATAAATCAGAGTATGAAAAGAAAAAGTTATTGATTTGACGAATACTAATTCACCACCCCCCTTCTCAGTATTATTTCCAACATAAAACCCCATGGGGTTGTGGCATGGAATTTATCATTGATTTTGGTCATTGAGTAGTCAACAATTAATAAATTTTTAAGCTCCTAAAATCCCTCCAACATTCTCTATATAAGCCCCTCTCAACTCTATAAAACGAAATCTCATATATCCTCCAAAAGTAGCGATCATGGAATGTTTGCTATAACTTTATTTATACGAAGTATTAGACGCTGAAATTAAAACCCATTTGAGACAAAATCCTAATGAACGTCGTGACCGAATTTCAGATCTTGGTTCACTTTATTTAAAGAGATATGATCTGTGGAAGTTACGATTTTTGCAGGCTCCCGAATTTCTTCTCAAAGAGGTGACCTTAGGAAATGCATCATAACTCTCTCTCTAAGAAGAGGATTAGAATTCTGGAAAAAGTGGCGGATAGTGAATGAACTGGATTTTTCTGTGTATCAATTTCAGAGCCTAAGGAGGAGACAATGACACATGGAACACCATACAAGTTCGCTCTACTAAACTAGTCCATAATTAAGTCATTGTGAGAGATTGGGCATAACTTTGTCTCGAAGAATCCAAATCGGGGTAGACTTGTGGAATTTGAAAGAAGACTTAGAGTGCTACTACTGGACCGAAGATCACATATTGGGATCTTAAATTACAGATATACATCAGATTAAATATTGTGCTCCTAGAAGGCAAGAAAAAAACTAGACCAAGTGATGTGAAGGGGTGTAAAGGACCAGATTTCTAGGGCAACAAAGAGCAAGGTGCAGCAAAGGTAAGCCCTAGGTAAGTACCTAAGTACCTTCTGTATATGCATGTTCATCTGTTAATTTCATTAGGTTATTTGTATTCTAATTTGTTGTTTTTGTTTAGCACCAACATATGCTCTGCAGGATGAGGTAAGTTTTGCTATTATCATGTCATGAGTATTTCCTTGAATAATTTTTGCAGGCATTATATATTCATCAAGAGAAGAATCAATAAATAATCTAATGTTTTGAAGAGTGAGAAAGGGTAGCATGATAAGAGCAGCAATCAAGGTGCAGAACAATAGCAAGAAGTTCACCACATGAAGTCTTCAAGTGGGCAGCACTGCATACAATCATTGTAAAAGTATCATTGTACAGAGTCATTATAAAATTTGTACAAGTGTCTATCTACCAAGAGTTGAATAGATAGTGCTGAGAGGTCTAGGATCATCATTAGGTGGTTGTGTCATAGTTAGGGTTATGGTCTAGTGTGTTTTCTTCTTCTACATCATTCTACATCATTGTAAAGTGGACCATTTTCCTTGGTATGGGAGTCCACTCTTCTTTTATTCTTCTATAGGGTGGTAGGGTGCTTCTAGGGTGGTGCATGAAGTCACCAATAGGTTCAAGCCTGTGAAAATTTAGGGTGGTAGGGTGGTGTCAGGGTGAATTGTAGCTCATTGGGTATTGGGGCATCCATTCAGTTGACTACTGAAGAATATCGAGCGTTCAAACTTCCATCTAGTGGGAGCTTGAGAAGAATGCTTTTCTAGATTATAGGAAGTTGGAGATTTCTTTTCAATTGGAGTTAAAGATTAAAGAATTATTAGAAAAGCGTTCAAGTGGTTTTTGTCCCGGAGGGGGTTTCCACCTTAAAAACTGTGTGCATTTGTGTTCCTTTTGTTTACTGCTATCATTGTACAAACACTGATAATAATTGAAGATTAAATAATTCTCTTAAATATTAATAATAAAACTAATTGAAAGGAATCCTGATTCACCCCCCCCCCCCCCAACAAGTATTTCCAACAATTGGTATCAGAGCTTGGTTCCTTCAATAACAGTTTAACAACTGGAAGGAGATCATGGAGCATACCTAGAATGGTGTACCTCTGTTCAATGAAAATAATTGTGCACTCTGGAAAGGAAGAATGGAGGTCTATCTCTTGGTGCAAGGTTATGAAGCATGGGAGACTATTCAAAATGGCTTTACACTAACCGCGGATGAACAAGGTAAGAAGAATTTGATAAATGATGCAAAAGCAAAGAATATTATTATGAACATACTTATTGAATCTGCTTACCATAAGGTGTTGGGTTGTAAAACAACCAAAAATATATGAGACAAGCTTGAGAATATATATGTAGGTGACTCAAATGTCAAATAAGTAAAGCTTCAAATCCACATAGCAAAATTTGAGCAACTCAGAATGAAAGAAGATGACAACATTGTTGCATACTTCCAACACGTTGATGAAATAACCAACACTCTGGAAGGATTGGGAGAGCCTGTTGATGAGAAGACTATTATATGAAAGATTCTTAGAATGTTACCAGGAAGATTCAACGCAAAAGTATCAGTCTTTGAATACAATGCAAATATGGCCAAACTCAGCAAAGAGGAATTACATGGAGTTATCATAGCATATGAAATGAGACTTGATGAAGAAGAGGGTACTTCGCATCTAGAAACTGCGTTCGCTGCATCTAAGAAAATGGGTGGTACAATACTAAAGGAATTGGTATCGTAACCTTTAAGAGGGAGTCAGACTCCCATATTCATCTAAAAGATGTCATGTATGTACTTTGGATGGAGAGGAACCTGCTCTCTATAGTTATATTGGAGGATCATGGCTATGATGTTGTTTTCCGTAAGGGGAAATCCTTTCTGAGACATCTAGCTGCCGGGAAAGTGAAACTTATTAGCTCATTATCACTTGCAACTCTTTTTTGGAGCAAGACCTTATAGCTAGTTAAAACATTCTTTTTCGCATTTAACGCCTCTTCAAATTTATACTCTTTTTCCTTAGATTGTGATGACAACCCTGGATTGTCAAATACTTCATCATTTGTTCTCTTCCCTAATCATGTCGATCTTCCTTTAACGTTTGTTATTTCTTTTTCTTTTATTATTCTATATATTACTTCCTACCAACAGGCCATGTCCTCAAAGTTAGTTTTATTTTCCTCCACTAACCTTATCCAATTATTAATTATAGGATTAATTTCAATGCTTCCTGTAGTAAAAAATAAAATGTTCTTGCAAAAATGTCCTTGAATTTGCAACTGGACCAGCTTGACATAATACCTTCAAAGAATAAGTATGTTGCTCCTCACCATCCACCAAATGGTTCTCATAACGATGAACCTACTTCATAACAACATTGAAAAATATATTATCTTCATCATCGGTTAAGCAAGAAGCACATATTCTCATTCCCTTTTTCACTCCATAATGGTGATCTTGAAGTTGTTTCGATGAGAATCAAAACCACGACCTCACATCGTCTATAGTTTTGAACTCTTCTTCCTAAAGAAGGTAGTCACCCTTTCACACTTAGACTATTTGGCTATCCTTTCATGCCTAACCCCACACTTGGTGCCTATTGCGAGTAGGATGATGATGGTAGGTGCACAAGTGTCTTCCTTGTGACTTGATAATAAAGGAAACTACTGGCCTCCGACATAAATGGACAAGGCGAGAAGTATTTCAATGACCTAACACTACAAATTGAGAGACGTTAGCAATATTAAAGTGGTGTATTGATAATCTTAAGGATATCTTGGAGGAAACAATTATATCCATGGAGGTGCTGGCTGATGCACATGACTTTCACAGTAATTACAGATGAATATTGTGGACAATATGATGTTAGAATGATTTGAGGACCATATAGGTGAATAGATCACATACTAATTCTGTGATGAGGTGCATTTGTAGCCTTAGTATAGGAATTCCAAAGAGGAATTTGGATTGAGCACAAATATTGGAAATGTTGACACCCTATATTTGGGATTAGGAAAGCTTATGTAAATATTCTAAATAACAAAAAATAAAGGAAGATAGAAGACAAAGAGACATTGGGAGATGAAATCCAATAGTCTCCCTCTCCTTGTATATAGTCATATTATCTTTTAATGCCAAATACAATTTGATTCAGAGTTACAAACTTGGTCTGACATGGTAAGAGAGCAATAGGTCCCAATTCAACTCTCTCCTCTTGTAACTCATATTCATTGACATATTCCCTACCATTATTTCCTTAATAAGGCCGAGAACAAAAAATGTGGTCATTTAAGGCCTTAAGATGGATCTTAAGGATTTTCTATGGAAATTTTCAAGGTGGGAGAAGTAGTAAAAGTGACACATAAAGTTGATTGCTCCAATTATTCTGCTCTAAAATATGGCTGGAAAATAATATATTGATCCAACCACAATTATTTATACTTTCCTCTTGGATCGTATCTAATAACATATGAAAAAATTTCTTTACCTAGAAAATCTAAGTAAAAGACCTACTCACATTTCTTAGCAGAACAGAATATGCCATCCTCAAAACCCTCCACCTCCTCAAGTTAAAAAATAATATTAGGGGAAGGAAAAATTACTTTGAATCCTAACACACCAGTAGGATTTTTGCTACGTGTTTTATCAAGAAATATAATTATATTAATGAAACAAGATGACTATGTAATCAACAAATGTTAACACTCAAAATAGTTTTGTGAAAAAATTCCATCACCTAAGGAGAACATATAGACAAAGGAGATACTAAAGAAGGAGATACGAAAGATGAGGCTCCAATAATAGGTACAACTTAACCTCCACCCATCAATATCTCATTCTAGTAGTTTGAGTTAATTTGATTGTCCCTCTTTAATGCATCCATCACTACAACACATGAACCCTTGAAGCCTAATGTTTTCATATATTGAAAAGGCGTGGTTGATCCAATCCCTCTACTCTAGTACTTCTCACATGGATATGTTGTAAATATATTTTGTGTAAACTTAAGATAATTTGTGATCCCATTTTTAGTATCATGAATTAAATATTCCCATCCATTCTCTACTTTATTTTGTATAAACATGAGAAGGAGACATGAAAACTTTACTTACTAGTGACGTGACTTCTAAATAGTCCACAACATCATAAGATGATCCATAGAAACATCATTAAAGTTCAATCCATATTAAATAGTTATCAACTTAATAATTCATTATATAGTTTAATATATGTTATTTTCTAAATAAACCATGGTTGATAATAATTTTGTTAACAATAACAAAAAATCTTATATAATATAATATGTTTGTATGTTTTTTCGTTAGCAAAAACAAAGTTGATCATATTTCTATTCGATTTGAAAAAAATACACATAGTAGATACTTATAGCATTCACAAGGAATTGAGGTCATTATATTCTCATTACAAATTTCTATCTCAATATTTAAAATTCCAGCAAAAAAATTAAGAAGTCCAAAACCCTTTATAAAATTGATTGTAAACATCTAGTATTTTAAATATTTATAATTAAATTATACCATTATAAAAGTTTAATTACTTCCAATAAGGAAATGATGTACTCTATTGTCACCTAGAATATAGTACTCTCACAAAGGTCTATGCAAGTAGGACATTCTATTCACTCAACGTTCATTATTGAAAAAACATTTGGAGTTCTACTCTTCACCTAGCCATAGACCTTATTTCTCTATATATTTCAAAAACAAGTCACGTGTGAGCCATCAATCCATTACTATGTTGTCTCTTCTTAGAATTGTCCTCAATTACACAAGAAAAAGTGATGTCATCTTCTCCTTCTTCTCCCTCCTTATATAGAATATAGTGATGGTAAGGAACCCAACCCCTGTGGTCCACCTATCATTATATAATTATTCCTTTGTCTTAACATCTTCCATTCACATAAACCTACATTATATATTATTCTTCCTTTGTCTTAAATTTTGTAATAATCAATATAATAATTAATTAGTAAAATTTATACTTGTTACAAATTTCAAATTTATGAATGGAATGTCAAGACAATGTATCATGTAGATATTGAACATTGCATATCTTAAATCAATATATAATTTGCACATCTTTAAAAATTGTACCACTAAAAGTTGCACCAATGTTCGTTTTGCACATACCAAACAAGATTTTAAAAGGCAACCAAAATGTCAGATGAACACCACCTGTGTATAACTTTAATTTGAAAATCCCAAAAAACCAACTTTCCCACTTAATAAGAAAACGATAGATAGGAAATGCAGGTGAAGATGTTGAAAAGCATAACAACTTGGTTCTTTGTCATATAACTTTTATTGATAAATGAAAATAGTGTATTCCTTTGTAGAAAATTACGAGCTTTGAAATGATCCATGATAATTGCATATTATTGGGGCTTAGTTTTCAAGGCAAATTCTAACATTCACTCTAAACTAACTACGATCATCACTAACCACTTGGTGAATGCTAGTAGTCAACCAGTAAACCAACCACAATAGAATTTGAAACCTGTTAGTGTCAGTCTTTGAAGCCTTCCTCTAGTGATCAAACATTCTCTTACAAAGTGGTCTTAGGATGTCAAAGTCAAATTTTGTTATTTCAGTGAGTCTTCAACTAAAATTTGGTCACTAGATATTATGTTTAGGATTTGTTTTCACTTCTTTCAGAGTTGTCCAAATGTCGGTCGATGTCACCATTCAGATGAGTGTACCATCATTCAAAGAGTTTTCATCATCATTTCAGGGTCCAATGGGTCATTTTACACCTTGTTTGTGTTTTAGTTGTGCTTGGGTGAGACTCATTTCCCTCTCCTAGGGTTTTGAAGGTAATTTCTATTGTACAGTCAAATCATCAACAAAGCTTGCATCCTGATGCTCATACACCTTCGCCTATCCTTAATGTACATTATTAAACACTTCCCATCACTGATATCCCTCAAATTCCTCATTTTCCCACAAACCGTAGTTTCTTGCTACAATTTGACAGTTTTCTAGGATAGGCCTATGTTTTGCCCTTTTGGAACCCTTTCCCTCACTAAATATTTTAAATTATACTTTCCCTTACTTCCTAACATCCCTCCCTACTTCCAAAAATTTTCTCAAGAATTTACAAGCCTCTTATCCCCTTCATTTCCCTTCATTTCTACAAATCCCCCGTTCCACACATCGGGATAGGTTTTACTCAAATGATGTTTCTGGGCAAGGAAAAATGAATTTGGAAACAATGAGAGATTTTTTTTTCCACAATAGTCCAAGGAAGAAAAAACTCCTTCACTTTTTACACAGGTTTCATGGTTTTAGAGAAATGTCAAAAATACAGTTTCCTTAGGAGAATTGATGTACTTCTGGAGTGGCCTTGGGAAAATCAATATTTCTCCTAGCCTCATTGGCTAAATGACTTGATTGATGAGTAAAATGATAACTATATACATATATCTTTCCAATGAGCTTTCATGAGGTCAATTTGGAGTTGAGGAAGACCTTCAAAAGTTGACTGCAACAACACTCTACATTTAGGCAGCCTTATTTTGCACATTTTGACCAGTCTTGGGAGATTGGACTTTTGACAGGGAAAATGACCTACAAATCGGAAAATTCAAGACGTTATGGAAAGTAGACTTGATAATATTTCCAACAAGCTATCACATGCCAAATTTGGACACTGGGAAGGCCTCCAAAGGTGGTCTGCAAAAGGGCGCTGCACACATGGCAACTGGCACTGCGCATAGAAAAGGCACTGCACACTTGTGGCAGGTTTCCAGTGTAAAATTACACTGGCGCTGCACATACAATTGGCACTGCGCACCTGTTGACACTCCTAAAACACTGCTAATTCACCTCAAATCAATTCAAATCACCAAGTTCACCTTCATTACAAGTAAGTGCATTATTCCTCCTTGCCAAAGAGTGATTTTGTCTTGTTGGTTTTTCATCCATGAAATCAAAACCCTAGTTTTCACTATTCACCATAGTTGTTAAAGTCTATTTATCCACTATGGTTTCACTTTTCATCAAGGTCACTCATTCATCTTTGCTACTATTTCTATACTCCCATACACTACATATTCAAACCCTAGCCCCAAATTTCTCATTCCCAAACTCCCAAATCCTACCTCCTCATTACACCTACTTCATTAAAAAACCCTAATCTCACATTTAAAAACCCTACTCCCTCCATGATTTCCCTCATTCCTTCATGAATCCTCTACCCTAATCCCTTCAAACATTCACCCTCACCTTACATTTCACTTACTTTCTATTTCAAAATCTCTTCATACTCATCTGTTTTCACTACAAATTTTATCACCCATCATATTATCAAAACCCAGGGGAAGAGACATAGACTATGAGAGGGAGGAGGAAAATTTTAGTGACACTTCCAAATAAGCACATGTACCAAGAAATCCACACAAAGGGGGAAAGATCATTCGGGAGGAACCTATCAGTCTCACAGAGTTGTTTGCTTGTCCTCTTGCTATATCTTGTTTTAGACATCATTCTTGCTATGAGCTTGCCCAGTTTTTTGTCACTCATCTACATAATGGCCAAGTGAACCTTGCTGGTGTCTCCTTCACCTTGTCACCTACCACCATCTCAGAAGAAACAAGCATTCGAAATGTTGGTGAACAGTGGAACAAAGGACAGTATGTTGACAGTATGATGAAGAGGCTAAAAGATAAGCTAAAAAGAGCTTTGAGGAGCAAAAAAGAACAAGATAAACTCAAGATCATGGATGAAGAATCATTGTCTCATCAAATCACTTAACAAGGGTCGATCATGCCAAATTTCAAGAAATCTGGAGAAATTTTTGTCAATTTTAAAATTTTTAATGTAAAAAACAGGCTTTTCGAATCGATGGCGCTGCGCTTTTGTTGGGGATACTTTCTTGCAAAAAAGTTTATATTTTTGGAATCAACATGGAAAAATATGAAATCTCAGAAATTTTTGAGAATTTTGGACAAGTTCTAGGTCTCCAAAAGGGCAAAAAGCACCTAAAAAGTGCCCTTCCTGCCACTTTTTTGCCACACAGGAAGCAGTCTTGGGAGAATCAATTTTTCGAGGGGTGAATGGACTCCAAATTTAGAAATTCAAGTTGTTCCCGAAAGAAGACTAACCAAGCTTTCAAACGAGCTATCCTACACATGATTTGGTCTCCGGGAATCCTTCCAAAATTGGCATAGAAAAAACATTGCGCATAGGATGAATTTTGCCAGTTTTGTTCAAAAATCCAAATTTCGCCTAGATTTTCTACAAGTTGACTTTTCCTCTAATCACAGATGAATTTATGACTGTAAATGATGCTATGTTATGTAAATGTAATTTCAAAATGACCTTAGAGGGTAGATTCATCATTTTGAAGTGGTTTGGGGGTGAATGAATCAGTTTCCATGGTTTTAGAGGCAAGTTGTTCCACTGCTTATATTCCTGCTCTAGTTTAGATATGGTTGAAACCATGCCTCTTCTCATGGATTCGAAACTGATAGCTAGCTTGAGTATTTTCCTTGTCTATATCATGTACTTTTTGATTCATTTTTAAATGTTGGACTTTGGCAGAAGTGTTGGACTCACTGAACATTTTGTATCAGCAGTTGGCAAGGAATAAAACCAAGTTTCACAGCTATTTTTGTGTGATTCTTGTGACAGTGAGTTTTGTGTATTTTTTCTTCTTTGTAATGAGTTTTTTCTAATGTTTATATGTATCTACATCTCTCTCTTTCTTCTAAACTAAACGAATCAAGGTGAATAGACATAATACACTAGATTTATAGTGCTTGTCTTGCGATTGCATTTAGTTTTCAATGTTTTCACTGTTTGAAGAGGATTCATAGCTTCTTATGCCCTCCTAAACTCCTCAGCTATCTTAGGACAATCCTCCTAGCAGCGGTTCCTTTTCATATCCCGCTTTGAAGCAACTACACTCACTCGTTAGCCTGTCATACTCCATCATCTCAATCCTTTGCTAGTACATGAAGCTCTTGTCTACCCTGCCCCATAGGACATCATTGCATTCCTGATTTGATTTCTCGAATCCAAGCCGCCTTCTCCAATTGATCCAGCAACCAAAGATTAAAATCAAACAAACTTCTCTGATCTGTATACCTAGCCTAAAATCAACATTCATTTCAATCATCTCAAACCCTAGTTGCCATATTCTAATTGAGATTGACAGGGAGAGAGCCCTCTCCCAACCTGGTAGGGCTAGCTACCAGGTTAAGCATAATTTGATGTTACCCTATACCTGCCTTCCTTCAGCTTGAGGTAGATTTAGGCACTAACATAGTGGCGAGCATACTAGGGAACGTAGTGCTATGCTCCTCAGCAAAATGTAATCAAGTTCAGATCTGATTGTTGATGGTGGACAATGATCAGACACCGAAAGGATGAAATCATTCACCTGGCGACTCCAAATTAGTTTCGAGATCAGATCCAAAGACTCCATTGGAGGATGAACCCGACCAGAAGCAACATGAAAGGACAATATGGAAAGATCAGGTATTCAAGTTGGCATTTCATCCAAGACATTATGTTCTTTGTTATAAATTATTTCTTCTCTTTTCCCAAGAATGTCAAGAAGGTTTTACAAAGTATATTGTATTTGAGAAAAGATCCTCGGCCTGCATTTGATTCCTTCCCTTTGAAGATTGTGAATACCAAAGATGCTTTTGAGCTTGATCAAGACCCTTTTTCTAAAGCTTATGATGACCATGTTCAAACTGATGAGCTCTAGGAGACCAAGATTGATTCTACACCTTCTGTACATACCCCTATACCTTGTAAAATTCCAGATCGATACAAGCCTCTGATTTTAACTCTTATATCCCATGCTTTCCCTAAAAATCATGACCTATATCTACCAAGATTTGATGGTGAACAAAACAACATCACTGCTGAGAGACATGTATTGAATTTTGAGTCTTTTCTCAACCTTTTTGAAGTTGATGAATAGGATGTTAGTATTAGGCTTTTTCCATTTCTTTGCAAGGAAAAGTCAAGAGTTGGTTCAAAACCTTGCCTGATGCGAGCATCTTAGATTTCCAGCAGTTCGTCAAAGTTTTCCTCGATAGGTGTGTGGTCAGACAAAACCCTTTCTTGATTATAGAAGAGTATAACCAACTGAAAAGATAGCCAGGGAAGACAGTACAACAGTTTTCTGCCAATTTAAGAATGTTTATTGTTCGATGCCTGTGGATATAAAACCTCCTCTTGGATCCGCTCTCTTGCACTACCTGAAAGCCTTTGAACCGGAAATGGAGTTTCAGCTGAGGGAAAGGAACCTTGCAACACTTGAAGAGATGAAAAACTGTCTAGTAGATGTAGAGGCTAATTTGTTGATTAGAAGGGAAAAGCTAAAGGAAGAAGAGATGAAGAGCATAGATCTAGAGGAATCGACATCTTTAGAGGTAAAGCTCGACATTTTGGTAAGTGTAGTGAAAGAGATGATGCAAAATATCACCACAAGGAATGATTATGATGATCAAGACCATCGCTCGCTGATTGAAGAAAAAGAAGCAGCCGATCCAAAACATTTTCTTTCTTATCCCAATGGTCATAGATCTGATAATGATTGTTTTATAGATCATCTTGGAGAAGAGAGATCTATTAATATGACATGTATGCTTGATGATGTCTTTTATACTGATGATTTGCCTCAGTTTGATCAATATGATGATGATTATGTCCTCCAAAAAGAAGTTAGTCTTGCAGAAAAATGAACAGCTGGATTGTGGAAGGAGGAAGTTCACTTTCAACAGTTCAAGTACAGTATCAGCCATTACATATTAGCTATGGAAGTGAGGAGGAAAGTGCATCAAATTTTGAAGTGAAGGATCTTTGCCTTTTTGTTTTGCTTCGTTTTAGTTCATTAGAGACAACTTTCATGCAATCAGAAATAAACTGGTGACAAGTCTTGATCTAGACCATCTTGAGGGCAATGAAAACCTTGTTCAATAATTTTCATATCCAGAGTTGTAGCCTCCGAATGCCATTGATTTTCAAGTTGCAAATGAAGACTTGGAAGCTGGACCATATGATCAAATGATGCAAGATGATTTCGTTCCATTCCGTTTTGAATCATTTCAGTTTTTGAAAGGAAAATTGCATAGTATATCTTCAAATGGGCAGCTTGTAGGAAATCACGTAATCTCATCGAAACCAATAGAAAATGGGTTGCGGATATCTTTTCAAGTTTTTCATGATCCAATAGCTGACGTGTTGGATGATGTCTGTAGTCAAAATCCTTCTACATTAGCTACCTGTGAGCTTGAAACGTTTACTGATACAAAATTGATCTGGCAGCCAGTTTCTTTGTCATTTTCTGCAGGAGTCTCATCACAAAGCTCAGATGAAAGTTTGTATTCATGGTACAAGGAGAAGGAAAGTAATCCATTAAATGAGATAAATCCCAGTGTGCATGAATTTCAAGATCCTTATGCAATGTTTTTGGAGTTAGATAGAGAATTCATATTATTCAACGGATCTATTTACAATTTTTCATGGGAGTTGCCTTTCAATAGTTCTTTCTTGTAGTTCATAAGCAAGCACTTGTGAAGAATGAAAACAACAGCTAGAATGCATACTTGGTTGCATTGGTTGTATCATTTCACTTGATCAGGTGATGAATGGAACAGTTAGAGTAGGTTTTATTGAATAAGCTACATTTTGAGCATATTTTCCAGTTTGTCAGTTGTGTTTTAGTATTGAATCAGTTTCAAGTCATTTTGTACCATCATGTCATCAGTTTTCAGTCATGCATTTCAATTTGAGTTTTTGACTCCATGCCCAATGGATAAGGCACTGGTTTGCTCTCACAAAGATCTGCAGTTCTTGGCACCTCCAAGGAGCTACCATCTCCGTTGGAGCCAATGCTAATTTCAGTCTTTGAAGCCTTCCTCCAATGATCAAACATGCTCTTACAAAGTGGTCTTAGGATGTCAAAGTCAAATTTTGTTATTTTAGTGAGACTTCAAGTAAAATTTGGTCACTAGATATTAGGTTTAGGATTTGTTTTCAATTCTTTCAAAGTTGTTCAAATGTCGATCTATGTCACCATTCAGATGAGTGTACCATCATTCAAACAGTTGTCATCATCATTTCAGGTTCCAATGGGTCATTTTACACCTTGTTCGTGTTTCAGTTGTGCTTGGGTGAGACTCATTTCCCTCTCCTAGGGTTTTAAAGGTAATTTCTCTTCTACGGTCAAATCATCAACAAATATTGCATCCTTATGCTCATACACCTTCCCCTATCCTTAATGTACTTTATTAAACACTTCCCATCACTGATATCCCTCAAATTCCTCATTTTCCCACAAACCCTAGTTTCTTGCTACAATTTGACAATTTTCTAGGCTAGGCCTGTGTTTTTCCCTTTTGGACCCCTTCCCCTCACTCAATAATTGAAATTATACTTTCCCTTACTTCCTAACATCCCTCCCTACTTCCCAAATTTTTCTCAAGAATTTACAAGCCTCTTAGCCCCTTCATTTCCCTTCATTTATACAAATCTCATGTTCCACACATCAGGATAGGTTTTACTCAAGTGATGTTTCCGAGCAAGAAAAAATGAATTTAGAAAAAATGAGAGATTTTTTTTTCATAATAGGCCAAGGAAGAAAAACCTCCGTCACTTTTTACACAGGTGTCATGGTTTTAGAGAAATGTCAAAAATACAGTTGCCTCAGGAGAATTGATGTACTTCTAGAGTGGCCTTGGGAAAATCATGATTTATCCTATCCTGGTTGGCCAAATGACTTGCTTGATGAGTAAAAGGATAACTAGACACAACTAGCTTTCCAATGAGCTATCATGAGCTCAATTTTGAGTTGAGGAAGACCTTCAAAGGTTGACTGCAACAACACTTTTCATTTAGGTAGCCTCATTTTTGCACATTTTGACCAATCTTGGGAGATTGGACTTTTGACAGGGCAAATGACCTCCAAAGTGGAAAATTCAAGATGTTCTGAAAAATAGACTCGATAAGATTTCCAACAAGCTATCACGTTCCCAATTTTTACACTAGGAAGGCCTCACAAAGTGGTCTGCAAAAGGGCGCTGCGCACCTGGCAGCTGGCGTTGTGCATAGAAAAGGCACTGCGCACCTGTGGCAGGTTTCCAGTGTAAAATTACACTGTTTCTGCACATACAATTGCCACCACGCACCATTTGAACAGTCCCAAAACACTACTAATTCACCTCAAATCACTTCAAATCACCAAGTTCACCTTCTTTACAAGTAAGTGCATTATTCCTCCTTGGCAAAGAGTGATTTTGTCTTGTTGGTTTTTCATCCATGAAATCAAAACCCTAGTTTTCACTGTTCACCATAGTTGTTAAAGTCTATTTATCCACTATGGGTTCACTGTTCATCAAGGTCACTCATTCATCTTTGCTACTATTTCAAAACTCCCATACACTACAAATTCAAACCCTAGCCTCAAATTCCTCATTCCGAAACTCCCAAATCCTACCTCCTCATTACACCTACTTCATTAACAAACCCTAATCTCACATTTGAAAACCCTATTCCCTCCATGATTTCGCTCATTCCTTCATGAATACTTTACCCGAATCCCTTCAATCATTCACCCTCACCTTAAATTTCACTTACTTTCTATTTAAAAATCTCTTCATACTCAGCTGTTTTCACTACAAATTTCATCAACCATCATATTATCAAATCCTATGGGAAGAGACATATACTATGAGAGGGAGGAGGAAAATTTTAGTGACACTTCCAAAGAAGCACATGTGCCAAGAAAGCCACACAAAGGGGGAAAGATCATCCGGGTGGAACCTAGCAGTCTCACAGAGTTGTTTGCTTGTCCTCTTGTTATATCTTATTTTAGACATCATTCTTGCTATGAGCTTGCCCAGTTGTTTGTCACTCATCTACATAATGGCCAGGTGAACCTTGTTGGTGTCTCCTTCACCTTGTCACTTACCACCATCTCAGAAGCAACAAGCATTCCAAATGTTGGTGAACAGTGGAACAAAAGACAGTATGCTGATAGTATGATGAAGAGGCTAAAAGCTAAGCTAAAAAGAGCTTTGAGGAGAAAAAAAGAACAAGATAAACTCAAGACCATGGCTGAAGCATAATTGGCTCATCAAAGCACTTAACAAGGGCAAATCATGCCAAATTTCAAGAAATTTGGAGAAATTTTTGTCAATTTTGAAATTTTTAATGTAAAAAGCAGGCTTTTCCAATAGGTGCACAGCGTCACCAGTGTTGCGCTTTTGTTGGGGATAATTTCTTGCAAAAAAGTTTATTTTTTTGGAATTAGCATGGAAAAATATGAAATCTCATAAATCTCTAAGAATTTTGGACAAGTTCTAGGTTTCCAAAAGGGTAAAAAACACCTAATAAGTGCCCTTTCTGCCACTTTTTTGCCACACAAGAAGGAGTCTTGAGAGAATCAATTTTTGGAGGGTTAAATGGACTCCAAATTCAGAAATTCAAGTTGTTCCAGAAATTAGACTCGCCAAGATTTCCAACGAGCTATCCTGTACCTGATTTGGACTCCGAGAAGTCTTCTAAAATTGGCTTAGAAAAAGCGTTGTGCATAGGATCAGTGGCGTTGCGCATAGGATGAATTTTGCTAGTTTTTTCAAAAATCCAAATTTCTCCTATTTTTTCTACAAGTTGACTTTTCCTCTCATATTTGATGAATTTAAATGTAATTGAAAAATGACCTTAGAGGGTAGATTCATCATTTTGAAGTGGTTTGGGGGTGAATGAATCAGTTTCCATGGTTTTAGAGGCAAGCTGTTGCACTACCTATATTCCTGTTCCTAGTTTAGATATGGTTGAAACCACCGCTCTTCTCATGGATTCGACCCTGATAGCTAGCTTGAGTAGTTTCCTTGCCTATATCATGTACCTTTTGATTCATTTGTAAATATTGGACTTTGGTAGAAGTGTTGGACTCACTAAACATTTTGTATCAACAATTGGCAAGGAATAAAACCAGGTTTCACAACTATTTTTGTGGGATTCTTGTGACAGTGAGTTTTGTGTATTGTTTCTTCTTTGTAATGAGTTTTTTCTAATGTTTATATGTATCCACATCTCTCTCTTTCTTCTAAACTAAATGAATCAAGGTGAATAGACATAATACACTAGATTTATAGTGCTTTGTCTTGGGATTGCATTTAGTTTTCAATGTTTTCATTGTTTGAAGAGGACTCATAGATTCTTATGCCCTCCTCAACTCCTAATCTGTCTTAATCCATCATCTCAATCCTTTGCTAGTACATGAAGCTCTTGTCTACCCTGCCCCATAGGACATGACTACATTCCTGAGTTGATTTCCCAGATCCAAGCTGCCTTCTCCAATTGGTCCAGCAACCAAAGCTTAAAATCAAACAAACTTCTCTGATCCATATACCTAGCCTAAAATCAGCATTTATGTCAGTCATCTCAAACCCTAGTTGCCATATTCTAATTGAGATTGACAAGGAGAGAGCTCTCTCCTGACCTGGTAGGGATAGCTACCAGGTTAAGCGTGGTTTGATGTTACCCTAGACCTGCCTTCCTTCAGCCTGAGGTAGATTTACACACTAAAAAAATCGAATAGGTCAAAATGAAAATTAAGTATGTTAACGCAAAAGTTCAATAAGAACTTGAATTTTGTTACTCATGCCTACTAGAAACATATTTCCATTAAAGGAAATCATAACACAAGAAACAATACAACAAAGTATAAGTGATCCGAATGATGACGTTACCAAAGATGTAAGTGAAGGAATGGGAAATTTATGGTGATCATGGGAATGATAGATCTTGAAGACAACATCAGAAAAAATTATCCACCCTCAAAAACCCTGTCCATAACATTGAAGTGTGGTTCAAAACAAATTGTTGGTAGGCTATTAATACTACCAACAATCATTCCTTCTCCAATTTCACAAGAAGCTCCTACTCAAGCTACCTCCTCCAGTATGGTTATAGTAAGTTCTTGCAAATGTGTGAGCTACAAGAAATTAAAACTGCCTCCGAATCTCCACCAATCTTAGGGAACTTGGCTTCTTTGCATGCCCTAACTATTTTTGGTTGATTGATCAGTTAACTAGATGATCATTGAGTTTGACTAAAGTCCCATCGCTTAAATGACCTTCCACTAGTTCCTCCAAAAGTTAGAACTAGTTTAACTGACAACAACATGAGATAATTGACCTTTATTGCTACAAATTAGCAATCACATATGCAGAACTGAACTCTAACTCCTCCAACTCGAATTTTCTAAGTAAACCAGGTGACACAAGGCATGTCACACAAGTTAACATCATCCAAGTTGTATGTTGATGTGGAAATTCAATTTTTTTCAATTTAATCAGTGAAAAATCGAATTGAGAATTTCTTGCTGCATTTTCTAGCACATAGTTCACTAGAATGTATTACTTTCACTATGAACTTGGCATTGTTCACATGTTAAGTTCATAAGGTTTTGGGTTGATGTGGTTATATGTCTTGTGTTTATAGAGAATAGGTGTCCATCTCATGCTACCAAAAACAAAACTCCCTATGAAATGTGGTATGGCCACATTCCTTCGGTGAGGCATCTTAGGGTTTTTGGTTCCTCCTGTTATGCCTTCATACCTAAGGAACATATAAAAAAAATCAGTGCAAGGAGTCACAAATGTATCTTCTTTTGGTACTCATACCTCCTAAGAATACCATCTCTATGATGAAGTGAATAAAAGTTTTATAATATCTAGAGATGTTATCTTTCTTGAGTCTTCCAAGATTGACAATGTTGTTGAGTGGCAGCTTAATCGTTTGGATAGATTCGAACATGCAAAGTATTTTCAATAGTTTGATAGTGAGATTCCACATCTCCTTATATTAGCTCTATACTTTCTATGAAGAGCCTTGAAGAAATCAGATTGAAGGAAATTCCTTCCCCTACTTTGTTAGGAAAGAGCTAAGAGACTACTGGTAGCAGGTAGCCAAATCTAACAAGTAGTGAGGGTACATGCAAGATACAAAGCAAGGATTAATGCAAAGGAGTGTACTGACTATATACATATGATAAAACATATTTCATCCAACTTAGGATGCCTTGCATCGTGCCTGGTCAGTCATAAGATCATGTTCCTCACTTCCTTTGTAGCTTAAATAAATAAGTGGTAATACTCTTCATCTTCTAAGCTATGTAATAAACAAGTGAAAGGGAGAAAGACACGTAGAGGAAACACATGGAATGAATTTTAGTTCTTCCAACCATGCATGTCATTGAAGACAGAATAATACAACAATTATAAGCAATCTTTTAAGCTACACTAAGAGATGTATTTCAAAACATGTGCTTTGTTTTCCATACCTAGACTCCAAAGGGTTATGCATCAGATGGAGTCTTCATGCGATACTGATATTCTATCATACCTTGGGTTCCTTGGTCTATTTATTTTTCTCCTCATCTCCTTGAGATTCATCTATCATTTCATCCTTCTTCGTGGCCCCTGAGAGACATAATTGTGTAGTTTTAGTGGGCAGTGATTGTTGTGGGATGAGGCCTTGGGAGGACACATTTACACAGTTTTAGGATGCAAGGCACTACTATAATATGAGGCCCTGGGAGGACACATCTACACAGTTTCAGGATGCAAGGCAGACTGGGTAGTTAAGGGACAAAACTGCATAGTTTCTGGAGATAGTGGGTTCCAGCGGAGGGAAGGAGATTGGAGGAAACCACTACATAGTTTTTAATGTTAAGAGAAGTTGGGATTTTTGCGCATTGCATGGTTCGAATAGGCAAGGGAAAATCTTGAGGGTTACATATGTGAAGTGCCCAGTTAAGGAAATTTAGATGAGGCTAGGTTGCTAAGGAAACTCTAAAATTTGGCTAAGTGTGGGATCAATGGAACTGATGTGAACAGTGATAAAAATTTACTACGATCACACACTTGAAAACTTAGCGATACAACATAGACCATCCAAAACATATAACATATACTTCACTTAATGCAACAACCTTTGTGTCTGCTTATGACAAGTGCAACTCCAATGATAGACTTTAGGAGGATAAAAGTGACACTTGTGTAAGAGTGTGTGAAATAAGTGTGAAACATGTCTATGTGGCAAGGAAAAACCATTCTCATAAAGATTTCCCCTTGAAGCAAAATAAACCTCCATTTGCATGACAAGCGATAACCCCCATGCCCAAAGATGACACATTCTATGTAAATACAAAAGCATGAATGACTCTTAAGATCGAAAAGGCGAGCTTGAGATCATCAATTGACCAACAAGTGACTAAGGAAAGATCGATCACAATATTCATAGGCTTGGAGGGTGTTGCAGCCGCTGCAATAGAGGCTTCACTTTCTTGCTAGCTTCTTTTTCAACTAGTGTCTTGAATTCTATGAACTTGGAGAATGTCTCATCTTTCTTCCACATGAAGAAGATCCAACACTTCCATGAGAAGTCATCAATAAAAATGACAAAATATTTGTGTCTGACAGTGGAGGTTGTCGAGAAAGGTCCATAAACATGATAGTGGATCCTTTTTAGGACTGCATGTGCTTTGTTGTCCCGATCATTGGTGGATTTTATGTTCTTTTGCAATGTACATCCTTTGCATACATCCTACTGCTTAAGTGCTCCTTTAGGGAGGCCAGTGGTTATTTATTGTATAATATTCAAGGTACCATGATGGAAATGGCCAAGTATTTTGTGCCAAAGTTCATCGACATCGCGACCTGCACTTTCTCCACCTTAGTGCTTAATGCAACACAGTCTTCCACATCTAGCTTATACAGGTTCTTCACATGAACCCCAATATGCTTCACCTATCCTGTGGCTATGTGTCTCAGGAATGCTTTTCATTTTATGAATATCACTTCACAACCATGGTCCTCCAAAATTGCAACAAAGATGATATTTTTCTTTAGGCCTAGAACAAACATGACATCCAAGTCACTGAAAAAATATTTACACCTTGTCATGTGGAACGATGTACTTGAGTCCAAGTACCACACACTCCCCATCACTGTGTTGGACATGCATACGATAAGGGTTAAGTCAAGCTTGAACTATGAAGCCAAGGTTTAACATGTTGCTCCTCCTAAGGTCTTATTGCTTGAACTTTTGTGTGGATACTTCATGGCATAGTGAAAATGGAACCATTTAATTTTTGACAGATCTCTCCTCTTCCCCCCTTGACTGGATTCTGGTTTGGTTTGAGATTTATTCCCTTTTCCCTTCTTTCCCTTTCAAACCAATCCAAAGTTTTCTTTATCCTCGTCCTTGGATGAGGTCCCATCTCTAGTATTCTACCTTATTTCCTCCTATACCAAATCAGACCATAAGTGTTCCCAATTTGATAGTTTCTCCCTTCCATTCATTGAATCTTGATAGTTATGCCAGCTCTTGGGAAGGCCTAGAAGGGCTAGGCTTACCAAGTCATCCTTTGAAACAATAACACCAACTATTCCAAGCTCATAACGAACTTGTGTGAACCTACTCAGATACTGCGGGATAGTGTCATTTTTCTACAACTTGATATTTCAAAGTTTATCTTTGAGCTGCAGCTTCCTGTGGTCACTACTATTCTGGAATAGATTTGTCAATGTTTGCCACATTTCATAAGTATTTTCTTTCCCATGGAGATTGGTGACAATGTGGTCTCTTACTCCCTCCAATATGTCTCACCCGTACTCCCTCCAATATTATTATCCTCACCTTAGTTACATCTTTATTCCACTGAGCAAGGTTTTCGGCATCATATTTCACTAGTTTTGCAACATCTCCCTTGATATATTCTAGAAATCCATTGTCATCGAATACATCCTCCATGTGATCCTTCCATGCGATGAAATTAGAGTTGCATTCCAAGGCATACTCTAGCCTCAACCCATTGAAGGTCATCTTCTCAACTTTGAAGAGATCCTGCTACACTGAACTGTAAATTTGAACCTCCTGAGAAACAAATTTGAAATTCCTGCTCTAACGTGAATCTTTCTCTAATACCATGTAGAAATTATGGTGTAGATTTTCAACTTCTCATGAAGTTTTAATTAAAATTATAAGACAAAAACCTAGTCTACTACACTATGGAAGTTAATTCCTAGCTTAGAACAAAAATTTCAGACACGTAATAAGAAATAACACACATGCACAATGTATCTTTCTTGGGGAAAGAAATCTGGTAAAAACCCCAATGTATGCATGCATTAATATGATGAAAATATATGTATTACAATTACTTTGCTCAACTAACACAACCTACAAGTGAATAACCCCTCTCTCTACTCATTAAGAAGCTCTAACCCAGAGTTTGTCAATTTATGCCTTTTCTTGAGCCCCTATTTCCTTGCGCAATTCCTCGAGAAGTTATTCCCCTATTATTTAGGAAATTTTCCAAAATGGATTACGCAATTACTAAGGTTGATCATCTGATTGCATGCAACACTTGTACACTCAAGTCTAGTCTACAACTGATGTTACACTGGCTTGGAATCTCCACCACAACTAGGGAACTCGAATTCTTTGCATGCGCTAGTTATTTTGGGATGATTGATCAGTTAACTAGATGATCAGTGAGTTTGATTGAAGTCTCATTACACAACTAACCTTCCACGAGTTCCTCCAACAATTAGAACTAGTTTACTTGGATACAACTCGAGATAACTGAGCTTGATTGATACAAATTAGCAATCACAAATACTTAGCTAAACTCTAACTCCTCTAACTTGAATTTACTCAGTAAAATGGGTGACACAAGGCATGTCACACAAGTTAATTGCATCTGAGTTGTATGCTGATGTGGAAATTCATTTTTTCTCAATTTAATGAAGGAAAAATCAAATTAAGAATTTATTGCTGCATTTTTCAATAATCTTTCAGGTGAATCTAATCCAAGTTGTTGATGATAGTCAAGAGTTCCAGCACAAAAATGTGCTTATAATAGCAACCAACAGATAGAAGTAGCATTCAAAATAAATGAAATAGTCAATAAACAAATATTAAAACAAAATTGATGGAGACCTTGAAAAGTACTCCAACTATGATACTTCTTAGCCACGTTCAACAAAAGTTCCTCCATCACTCCTCTCATGAAGCACACCTCTACTGTCAGCCCCCATCACCTTAAATCCCATTAGTTTTTGTCGACCTCCATCACTCCACTTCTTGAAGAACCCATCAACAATGTAAAGATGGACTCATAATCCTTTACCTTTACCTTTTTTTACTAGTGCCTCGTATTGAAAATTTGAAGACAAAATATTTCTTTTCTCTTAAAAATTTGTCTTAAAATCCCCCTCCGTGTAGCAGTGCCGAATGCAACGATAGACAAGTTGTCTCTAATCGCATCAGTGGATATGAAAGGGACAAAAGAGGAATTGATTTCTAGTAAATCTTGTCAGTAAAAGTTGTCGCTTTCTTCTTAGTGGACTACCCCCACAAAACAAAGAGCCCAACAAATTGTTGTCTTTATATAAGATAACGTGAATGGTAAGTAAAATAACAACCTCGGTATAGGTGCAGGACAGTAGTTGCCTGCAAGATGGCAGACTTAGGGCGTATTGTCAGAGTCAATTTTGCAGTTGTTAGATAGTATTGTTTTAAATTGATATGTTTGTGTCTTAATTGTTAAGTGTCTTAAATGGGTTTCATCTAAAGTGACCATTGTCTTAAATATAAAGTTTTGTCTTGAAATATTTTTGTCTCAAACTGTTTTTGTATATAAAGTTTTGTCTTAAATTGTTTTTGTCTTAAAATAATTTTGTCTTAAATTGTTTTTGTCTTAAATATAAAGTTTTGTCTTAAAATATTTTTGTCTCAAATTTTTTTTGTCTTAAGGTTTATAGTGAAAACAATTCAATTGATATTAAATTTTAATGTAAAATAATTAAAATAAAAAGTGATTTTTTAAGACAAAAGATTTCTTTTGTCTTAAAAAAATGTCTTAAAAGTGGCCTTGGTGTAGTAGGGTCACTTTCCTCTTTGAAGGGGCAACCTCCAACAAAGCATAGCTCAATTACAATAAGACTCCATGATATTTCCCTCCGTAACTAAGATTATTTATAGCTTAGTGACATCCAAAATCCTAACTAATAGTGATCCCTTGCTTAACACGGGTTAGCCACTTTATTAACTATGCCATGTTTACAATTAATGGTGGTCCCTTTTCTATAATGCGGGTCAACAACTTGCAATTATTAATGTGGGCTTTATTGACTTTTTAACTAACTATGACTCTAACTGAGCCCCTTGGGCTTATTACATAAATAAAGAGGTTAAGGTTGGACCTTAACAAAAAAACTAATAAACTAAGACATACGAGCATGTGTAACCCAATTCGGTCTCTAAAGAAATTAAAATGTAGTCCTGGATCTAGAACTTGTATTATAGTAAAAGGGTAACCTAAGAATATATAATAAAATCTACAACCTTCAATCAAGAAAAATACAGCACCTTAATAACACAGTTCTTTAATAACACGTGACAAAGAAAGTATTTAAATTCCTCGTGCACCATATTGACAAGAGAAAATCACATCATCAACAACCATTTAACAAAAAATTAAAAGGAAAGAATCTCGTTGAAACCCTTGGTAATTCTGTTGAGTAAGCAATCCCAAGATTTTACGGCTCGACAAAACTAAGCATCACCAAGTTTATCTTCTCCATTATAACTTAACTGAAATGAAAATTGCTCCACAATTCCAGAAAACTATATAGATAATAAGATTGGGTACAAAATACGAAAAAAACCACGTAACCAATCCGAGTTCTACATAACATCATTAAATTTCTTATAGACTTTGAAGTTACAAGAACGAATTCTTACAACTAACTAACCCTAGCCCCTCTGGACCATCACATCGAGGAACTGGCATATCTTTGGATGGTACTGTGCTACTCCTAATCTCCAAACACTAGCCACGTATCCATTGAAGAGCCCATGACAATGACAAGGAGTTTAATTATGTTACAATGGTAGGTAGCGGTGGATTATAACTCCAGTTCCAAAGAAAAATAACACAAGCTGTGATACGAATAACATTCTGTGTTTTTTATTTTTTTTATAGGGTTATTTTAATTTTAATTTTATCTTATTTTGATGAAGGTAAAATATTTACATTATTTTACTTTAAACATGTTTGTGTTATGTTATATTAGGTTAGGTTACAATATCTCTACCATATTGAGCTTGAGAGCACCTCTCATGACAAGGTATAATATCTAATTTAACTCAGGATCTACACCAAGTGCAAAAACGGATAAAGTCTATTTTCACTCTAAGAGAGGTTTACATATCAAGAAATTGTATCTCTCTCATCCCTTGGTAGATGATGCATCAAGACTGGTTTAGTTTACCCCTTGAAATAAGCTATATTCAACGTGAATACCATGGGCGATTTTTATTTTTATTTTGGTCCCATTAAAATGTTTATATTACACTATATTAATCTTTTTACTGAACTTTATTTATTTAATTTAATTTTTATTTTTATGTAGTTTGATTTTGTCAAAATGTTAAACATTACATTACATCTCTCTCATACTAGATATATAAGTTAAACATATATGTATTTAAAAAAAGCATGAAATAAGATTCTTAACTATAGAGATTTATCTTAACTTTAAGAGAGAGATTCTTAATAAGGTTTTGCAACATCATGGCTAGTGGCTAGATACGGTGACTTATCATTACCATTAGCCTATAAAACCCAAACTCAGTTCATATTATAGTTGTTTACATGACATTTTTTTTAATCAATTAATTTAAGGAAAAAGATAAAAAATACCAGACTTCTTCTTGAGACATAAATATCAACTTTTAATTTATATAAATACTTCAATTCCAATCCTCTAAACAATTAATAATTAATTTAAGTTTCTTAAAACTCTATTCCAAAAATATTCCAAAATAAACACGTCTAAAACTCTATTGTCTATTAATATAATTATATAAATACATTAAAAATATACACAACAAATATTTAAAAAGTGAAACAATATCCATCTTAATCACAAATTTAAAAAATACATAACAAAATTTTTCAAAAAACCAAAATAATTAATATATATAATATAATATATATATATATATATATATATATAAACAAATAATATTAAAAAATTAACATATTTAATAAATTCGAACCAAAAATAACTTTATATAGATATATTTTACAGCACAATAATATTTAAACTTAATGTGATTTTCTTTATCCCACCTATTATGTTATAATTTAAATTAATATGGTCAAATTTCATCATTTATTAGTAGAGTTTAGGCTTATGTGATCCATATCAAGTTTACAAAAGATTTTTCAGCTAAGATCACATGAAACACCATTTGTTGACGCGTTTTGAACCAACTAGTCTAGTTCATCCTCAGGACAAGTTGAAGAAACAGATCGAACTTAGCAAGTTAAATAGACAGAGAAGAGCCTCCAACATCTAAAAATACCAACAACTACTTTTGACTGTGGTACCGGGATCAAAACCTTTTTAATAATTTAAAGGAAAAAAGTTACCCTAGGGAGACCAATCCCTTAAAATAAATAAAAATAATTTTATGATAATAGTTAGTTAAAAATTATTAATAAATAATTAAATTTTTATGTTAAATTAGTATTTAAAAATAGTTCATAATAATAGTTAGTTAAAAATAAATAATTAAAAATTATAAGTAAAATTAATATTTGAAGGAATTTAGCCCACGAGGTTTTGGATTGACGGTGAATGGGTGCACTGTTAAGGCACTCCTTGCGATAGGTCACTGGTTCAAATCTGCCGTGGGTACTTAGGTTAGTCTTAACTAGAAAAAAAAAATATTTGAAGGAATTTAGTTAAAAGCACGATCATTCTTATATGAATAAATGAATATAAAATAAAGAGAAGGTTAAAAATGAGAAAAATAATATAAGTCAACTTAAAAATAACAAGAAACGAGAAAAATAAAATAAGTTAGAAAACATAAATAAATAAAAAAAATAAAATAATAAATAAATAAAAATAATAATAAAAAATTAATAATAATAATAATAATAATAATAATAAATAAATAAATTATCTAAACAAAAAAAAGAAATAAAGACTAGGTCGAGAGTGCTCGGACCCAACACAAACTGATTTTCCAGCCATCATCTCTATTGAGATTACTCGGCCCTCAATAGAGATGATAGCTGGAAAATCAGTTGGTGTTGGGTCCCAGCACTCTCGACCTAGTCTTCATATTTTTTTTTTTACCATCTTCTTTCTTAACTAATTTATTTATATATTATTATTATTTTTATTCTTAATTTTTTATTTTTATTTTTATTTATTTAATTATTTAATTTTATTTATTTAATTTTATTATTTATTATTATTATTTTTTTTTCCTTACTTATTTTTTTTTCTCATTTCTTGTTATTTTTAAGTTGACTTTATATTATTTTTCTCATTTCTTGTTATTTTTAAGTTGACTTTATATTATTTTTCTCATTTATTTATTCATATTTTTAACCTTCTCTTTCTTTTATATTCATTTATTCATATAAGAATGGTCCTGTTTTTAACTAAATTCCTTCCAATATTAATTTTACTTATAATTTTTAATTATTTATTTTTAACTAACTATTATCATGAATTATTTTTAAATACTAATTTAACATAAAATTTTAATTATTTATTAATAATTTTTAACTAACTATTATCATAAAATTATTTTTATTTATTTTAAGGGATTGGTCCCCCTAGGGTAACTTTTTTACCTTAAATTACTAAAAAGGTTTTGATGCTGGTAACATAGTCAAAAGTATTGCTGGATCTGTTATTTCAACTTGTCCATGAACCACACTGATGGGTTCGAAATACGTAGACAAATAGTGTTTCATGTGATCTTCGCCAAAAAATCTTTTGTAAACTTCACTATTTATTATTAAATTGATATTATGCCACTTTCGTGATTTATATGAGTCCACTTTGCTGATCCCTATAATCACATTGAAATTTCAAAATAAATCTTTTTAAGATTTTGACTGTTTTAGCATTTAATCACTTATTTTAATCTATTTTCTTAAGTTCCGGCATAGACAGCTTAAATTTCCGAGTGTTTGACCATCCTAAATAGAAATACATCTGACCCTCAATCTGCATATTCACAATCTCCCCCCCTCCCCCTATAAAATCGCGTTTTTCTTTCCAGCAGCTCTCCCTTCCACCTCTCCGTCCATTCATTCCACATCTCAGGTTTCGCAGTAATAATAAGTTTAACACTGTCAAACATCATCATGCCGGTACCTTCAGACAAGTTTTCCTCATTACCAAATGAGATTCTGGGATTCATCCTCTCAAAAGTCCCAATCAGAGAGGCAGTCAGATGCTCAGTTCTTTCGAGAAGATGGAGGTTTCTCTACACTCAAATACCCCAACTCAAAATATGTCCTTATCTCCTCTTGCAGGGGCCTGTCACACCGGATCCGTTATCGATCTCCACGGCAGAGAATGCAATCTCCAGCATTCTGCAATCGCATTGCTTCGATCTGGAGGCCTTTCATCTTTTCAACGACAGTACAGGCACTCGCACTTACCCAGTTTATAACAACTGGGACTTTGGCCGCGAAAGCGTATGGAAATGGGTGCAGTATGCAGCAGACAAGAATGTCCAACACCTCAATCTCGGCTATTCCACGGTAAAAGAAATCCCACCTCCTGCCCTTTTCTTTTGCACTCATCTCACTACGCTCACACTCAACTCTTTCATTCTCACCCATATTCCAACACATGCCTCTGGATTCAACCATCTCATTACTTGCTCCTTCACAGACATGCAATTGACCGATGATTCATTATCCTGGTTTGCATCACATTGCCCACTTCTGCAAAAGCTCGAAATATCTAGCTGCACTGGCCTGAATAAACCCACCATCTCCGCTCCCAACATTTTGCTTTTAGATATAATGGGATGGGATGATATAGAGGTTTTAACGGTCAATTGTCCCACAATTAGAACCATTGAGGTATGTTTCGTACATGATCTAAGGGTGAATGGGGTGTTCTTTCACGAGCTTTCAATTGGGATTGTTGCACTAGAAATGCAGTGCGAAACAAATGTGATTGGATTGGAAATGAATTCGACTTTAACCCGCGGATACGACAGTCTCTCGGCGCAGAGATTTGTCGAGATAGTGGGGAGTTTCAAAGCTTTGAAAAAACTTGGAATTCGCATTTTTGATCCGTTGGCTGAAAGGGAACAAGAGATGACTTTTCCTCTTATCAGCCTGCTGCAAGGGCTTCCTCATCTTGAGCACCTGGTAATAAATGGCGTGTTTCTTCTGGTAAGGAATAGTTCCTAGGGTTATGATTAGTATTTAATTTCTGTTTTTTTTGCTATTTAAGTCGAAGTTAGAACGGATTTTTCTTTGTAATGCGATGCAGGAATTAGGTAAAGATAAGTTACCAGAGCGTTTAAGCCCCCCACTTGCCAATCTGCAGTATGTGATGGTAGTATTGGAGGAATTTGACGAGAGAGAAAGGGACGTGCTGGCGTGTTTGCTTAAGAGCGCTCCTGCTCTCGAAGATCTGCATTTCGATTTGCCTTTCCAATACGAGGAGACGCAATACACCCGGTTTTTACAAGAATTGGTAGAACCGTGGCGAACAACATCGTCGTCATGCCGGTGGCTTCATAGAATTTTACCCCGTTCCCAAACGAGGTTCTGAGCCTCATCTTTCATTGGGAACGAGGTTCTGAGCCTCATCTTTCATGTTTCATGAGACACACATTCAGATGAGGATTTAAATTTTAGACGCATCAATCATTATTATATTAAGAACCCTTACCATTTTTTTTTTCACTTGGTTAAATGATACTAGTGGTTACTGGGTGGTTGCTACATTTACAGAAATATCTGAGCTTGATTAAGGGGCCTAACCCCAAGGGCTTCCAGAAGAATTGACCCTGTGTTCTCCCGAAGGGGGAGGGGAAGGGCACTTATTTGACCAGTTGAGCTAATCCTTAGGGCTTCTCATGACCATTTGTATTATCAAGGTTTAAATTAAAATATTTTCTCAAATTGGGTTATCCCAGTTATTTAGTAATGGTGACTGTTTACTGGTAGACATATTTTTTTCTTAATAATTTTTTTCTTAAATTTCAATGGAAGTTGTTTCTTCAAAAAATCTGTAATATCTTTTATGTTTGTCACGATTATCATCTTCGTATAATCTAATGGGAGTTGGTTCTGGAAGGGCAACACACTTATTTAACCAGTTGAACTAATCCTTAAGGCTTCCCATTACCATTTACATTATGAAAGTCTAAATTAAAATATCTTCTCAAATTAGGTAATGACAGTTATTTGATAAGGGTGACTATTTACTGGTCGACATATTTTTTCCTTAATAATTATTTTCTTAAATTTCAATGAGAGTTGTTTCTTCAAAAATCTGTAATCTCCTTTATTTTATGTTTGTCAGGATTATCATCTTCTTATAATTTAATGGGATGTGGTTCTTTCACATAGAAATTAGAAATTGTAAAAAAAATTCTTCATTTTAATTTTAATTTTTAAATGTATTTGTTAATATTTTTTACATTTAAATAATAATAATTTGAATAAAAATAAAGAAATTATACATAATATTACCAAATTAGAAAAAGTTATGTAATTTTCTTCAATTTTAATTTTTAATCTCAAATGTATTTATTAATATTTTTATAATTTAAATAATTATAATTTGAATAAAAATAAGAAATCATAATAATATTACCAAACTAGGAAAAAGTATGTAATGCTTATTTGGTAATGGTGACTATTTCAGCCCCATCTTTTTTTCCTTGAAAATTAATTTCCTAAATTTCAAGGAGAGTTGGTTCCTTCTAAGATCTCTAATATCTTTTAAGTTTGTTTTACCTGGATTATTATCTTCTTAAAATTTAATGGGAATTGGTTTTCTTTCTTATTTTTATTTTAATTTTTAAATATATTTATTAATATTTTTATATTTAAACAATTATAATAAAAATAAAAATGTAGTGTTAATTTTATAGTTAAGGTTTGTGGAGGATCTATTGGTTAGTAGTTGTAATAGATGATACCAAAGTCAATTACCCAAATCCAATTACTCAAATTTTATAGGCTATTGTTAAATTTGACTCAAATTTGGACAAACCTACTTTTTCCTGGAAGATAAAGGTGTCATTTTCCCCGGTGACATTGGGAACAAGTCAATGGTTAGATGTTAGATGTCTCAATTGTTTCTTCATCCTCCCTATCCTTGTGAAGGATGTTGGATGTCTTAGTTGTTTATTTGTCCTCTACCCTAGCGCCGTAAGGGAGGGGTTGGTGGTCCAGGGCTTGATCATAAAGTCATCCTTGGGAATGATGTTCCGCTCCACGAGGTTTTGAATAAGGCGGACCTCATGACTATTGGTCAACGTTAAGGTTGATGTTCCAACATAAAAACCCTTAGCGATTGGGAGGCATGGGAATGCGGGACATGTTGAAGAATCTGGGGCACATGTTGTTAATGAGATTCTTCTTGACTTGATAACTATTTTTGAGGCATTTTCAATTTTCGTATTATCAAAATCTTCTCTTTCACATTATTATAGTGTGTGTTTCTTATTTCATCAAATAGATAACAAAAACAAAGAGACAAGAATACAAGATGTTGGCATTCTGCAAGGGCCAAAAACTCTCTCTCGATCAGGAAAACCCACACATAATTATTCTTATAGAGATTCCTATTGATGAACACCAAGACCATGACCCTTGACTTATTATGCCACTCCAAGACCAAGACACCAATCCTCTTCTTTGTCACTGTTGAGATAATCATCGTTGATGTAGCACTAAGGTCATCATCATGATCTTCAATGTTGTCTTTGCACTTCCATCGAGGTCTTAACTGTACCAACGAGATATTATTAAGGTATGCCCTTAGGCCCATCAAGGTCATGACTGCTGCTCCTTCGTTGTGATCATAACCTTGTGATAGAGTCTCCATTGAGATCATATATATGCTTATGATCATGACTGCAGAGAGTGTTACTATAGGAACTTCTTTTCCGAATTATGTTGAGACTATGTAGACTAATGTGGGATCTCTGAGATTCTTGTCATCACTGCTATGCCAAGATTATACTGTTTAGAATGATGAGACAAAGTGTTCCCCTCTGTCACTGAAACCCTTATCATCATGCTTATGCCGAGAATGTTACTATTTATGTAGCACACATCTAAAGCTATAGTGATTTCATCTGAAGTGTGAACCTTATGCAAAGATAGACAGTCATGTAGCCATTTGAAATTCGAGTTCCTGTACCTATGAAGTAGTAGAGATGCTTCTACGAAATTATAGGTTTTTGTGGTGACTCTAGTCACCTATTTATAGGTGTTATGCCTCCATAATAAGCCAACATGTCAATGTGAACTTATGTCTATATTTTATTGAGTCGACATGTCATTTATATATACTTTGAGGTTGAATTAGCTGATCTCTCCATCATTTTGCTAACAATATTCTTCTTTGGAGGATGGTGCTTGTCTTTGAGGGTTATTTGACACTAGTATGACCCATATTCATGCTCAAGAATATCTCTTTAACATGACTTTGATTCTTTGACTTTCCTAGACCTTTGGAATGAGCAAGAAACTCTTTCAAATAATCTACAAAAATAATATTTCTTTTTTTTTATAAGTACAAAGATCAAAATTACAGTTACAAATATCGAACCAAGTTACACTTCTCTTCAACACTCCCTCTTAACTAGGGAGGTATTTACAATGGCACTTGGTCATTCTCAATCTAACTAATTTCTCATAAGAAGGATTGGTAACCCATATGTTATAACATCATAGTAACCAACGTTTTTTATAGCAAGGCCTTCACTAACAACTCTACCTCTCATAAGATCAAAGCAAAATGTTGGTGAGACCAATGATTTATAGACACCTTTATCATTATCTCTTAAGGTACATACCCACCTAGGTGTTCACTGAGTATTACCTTCTAGGACTATTTTATCTTGGGTTCCCAGCCCTCAAAGAATATTAGTCCTCTTTCCTACTCTTATCTTGGATTCCCTACACATCCTCAAAGAGCATCAAATTCCAAATGATTACCCGATCCATCATTATTTCTTCTGACATGAAGACAAGAATGTTGTGTCTATCATGTGTCTACATTTCCATTCATGACCTTCACCTAGACTTATAGTTATTAGTGCTGGTCTATTGTGTTGTCCCTCACACCTCACTCATTTCTTTGTAAATGGTTAGTTGTCTAGGATGCATAAGAGCAATGAATTTGAAGCAATTTCCTAAGCCACAGAAGCTATTAGATCTTGATTAGACCCTCTCCATTGCATAGTGCTTGAAATGAGCTTTCCAACAATACATAGAAGTCCCAAAATGTACCTCTAGATCAGAAGATATGGCATATGGAAGATCATGAGTCTTGTTGCATTGAAATAAGGAAAATAACTTATTACAGGACCCCAACCATAACAAGTTGAGCATATTGAACATCTCATAGTCCCGCATCCCACATGACCCCCGTAGTTCCTTATGTGCCATCCTTTAAGGAATTGCAGGGCAGGAAGAATGCCAATAATGTTAAAGCATTAGGGAAGTGTAGAGGCTGATTTACACTAAAAATAATTGAAAAACCAAGGGTAGGCGGACCCCCTTTCTTTCTCCTCCAGGGGAGCCACATCACACACTACCCGCAGTCCCATACCCCACAACCCCACAGTCCCACAACTTCACACTACCTGCAGTCCCGCATCTGACATATCAGTGAGGTCTTGGGGCACATACTTAAGGTTATCGGTAGTTCAAAGTGTTGAATTCTGATATCGTATCCTACAAGTCCCATCGTCCCACAGGTCCCCGCATCCCACAAGTCCCACAGGTTTGCAGGTCCCGCCCATCCTCGCATCCACATCTCGGCGACCTCGGAGTCCCGCAGTCACATCAAACTCCAAAACCTTGCCGGGCATCAATCTTGTGATATAGTGTGAAATAACCAAGGATGGCTGAAAAAGTCTAAGAGAAAAAAGCATGGAAAAACCAAGGCCAAGTCGCTCACTTCTCTCTCTTCCATGTGGCGGTATGGCGATATGGTAAATCCTGCATCTCGCAATCCAGCAATATCGATGAATCAATGAAATTTTCATTTCAAGACTGTGTAGGGGCCGATTTTGCGATACAACGTAAAAATTATGGGAGGGCTAAAATTCATGAACAAAGGAAATGCACGTGAAAACAAGGCCAAGTAGGCTTTTTTCTCTCTCCTCTAGGGGGCCACAAGGCGACGTACGATTGGTCCTTAGAGCTAAAATTGTAGCTAATGCTATCAATAATGTGGTAGTATGGAGGACACATGGCAGTACAGACATTGATGTGGCAAGGGACATGTGTCAGTCAGTTTTAGCATTTTCATGGGTCCTATTGGGCCATTTCTGGGTGACACATGTCACCACTCACACGTGACACATGGAAATGATGATGTCATCCCTCATATCTGTGATCGCATGAAATGAAAATTATTTCCTCGGTTGATGCTCCTCGCCAATTGCGATTGCGATAAGGAAGAAGCCCCCAGATGCGATATTTCATATTCTCTATTTGATAAAGATTTTGCGTTCGGACTTTAGTCGATGCAGTGTAAGAGAAAATCAAAGGGTATTTTGCATTATAAAATAAAAAGGCCCCTTGACACAAGTTTAAAGGCCTTAGCACCTGAAAGGTTAAAGCCCCTGGTCTTAGCCCGTGGTTATATGAAGAAAATAGAGTTAAGTGTGCTACATCAAAGGGGGGTTAAGGGGGAAATCAAAAAGTTCTTGTTTCGCTTGTTTTAGAGGTAAAAATGTCATGGTTGATAGACTTTGTTGTTACACTACATCAAGGCATTGATAATGCAGGATTGTGCAGAGCTTTCAAAGACGTTTAGCTTGGTAGTAGGGGTGTTTAATGGAGGGATGGTGCATTCAAACTAGGTGTGGGCACATTCATGAGAAAACTATTATGCAATACACATCCAACGTCGACGCCAAACACAGCTGTAACATTACATGTAGAAGATCGAGCATTCAAAACCAAGTATGGGCGGAGTCAAAAATGGCTCTTTATGACCTGCTTCCAAGGTCGACACCGAAGGCACTAAAAGCAGAAACGACAGGAGTTAGATGAGCAGAATAGGAAACCATACCATGAAGTAGATGTAGCTTGAAGCCAAACTAATTACAGGGATGAGCGTGGAGATATTTCATTAATGTTTCATATGTTTTTTGATCTTGTGATGTGCTTTCCTTTATGAGGCAATTACTATTTTTTGTGATGCTTTTTAGACAAAGAGCTTTCCTTGGCCAAGACAACAAGCTGATCTGATAGCTGAGACTCAACCCATGGATATTTTGTATAGTATCATGATCGATAACGCACACCTTCTTCTTATAAATAGGGGTTAGAAACACTGAATAAAGGTTTCTAAATCTGCAAAGAAGGGTTGATATTTTTCTGAGACTGTATCACTTAGTTACATAGATCTTGCAAAATATCATAGGAGTAGTGGTGGTTCCCCCTTTGAATTATTACAGTGCGTTGTTTCCTGTTTTCATCCATTTTGTCTATTTTATTCTTTGAATTCATGTAACAATAGATGCTTGAATATTTCATACTTGCCTACAGATTCATTTGCATTGAGCTGTTAATGCACATGCCTGTTTGATGGGTTGAATTTATATCTTTAAACTGCACTACATGAATCACAACATCTAGTTTCTTTTCAGTCTATTATATCTACTTGTAACTCAGATAATTGTAGCAAATCTCATGGTTTCAATCTCTATGCTTTTAATATATATTTCTTGTTTCTTTTAGCTCTACATTTTTAGTTATCCGTTCTCTTTGTCTTCTCTCATTTATTCCATAAAGATAATTAAACTGTAAGCCTTTAAAGTGCTCAACCTCCACTATTTTCTAATATATTTATGGAAACTCTGCATGTGCAGAAATATTGAAATACCTGACATGTATCTTTGGATGAAATAAGCAACTCATGCCTCTTATAAATGTGTATAGAAAATGGGTTGTGTCTCCTCCTTTTGTAGAATCATTTGAGACACATTGATTTAGATGTACGCAGGCACTAGTCTTGTAAGCAATCTAAGGTTGTCTTTGGGAGTGACATCATCTTCTGGCACCATTGTCGGGGAACATATTGAAGGATTTTTTCCCTAGGATATGGAAATGAGCACCCTTCGTGTAGGTGAGCGAAGTCTATTTTGATTGAATTCACATCACCTTGGAAACTCCACACCCCCCCTCATTATCATTCATCACACTAGCTTTTAGAAGGCCTCATACTCACTTCGACACCTCTCAGTAGAAAGCCCCATTTGTATCTGACCTTGAAAAAATATTTTTTTGGAAAGTCTAGAAAGAGAAAACTCCCCCTACCTGTGCTACCATCTCACTAGCCTTCACAACATCCTCCTAGAATTCTCAACCCATTGTTGCTCATTATTTAGGATTGGCTCCGAAGATTCTGACATACCCTGCTTCCCCTCCAACCACTGTGGTCTTGACCCCAGTTCCTCGAGAAAGTTTTAATCCCCCTCCACTAATTTAGATGCCTCTTCAATGAATTTTTCTAAATATGTATGCACGTTTCGATTTACGTCAACCCCTAGGTGTTATTCCTTAGGACTACTTAAATATTATCCCTAAGTTTAATGGGGAAGATGAAAATTCTGCTCAGAAACACATTCAAGCCTTTTGTGCTTTTGCTGAGAACCTGAATGTAGAATAGTTGCATGTGGTTCTGAGATTTTTTGTACAGTGCCTTGATGGAGAAGTGAGAAAATGGTTTAAAGCCCTACCAAATGCCTCCATCACCGCTTGGGAGGAACTTGAAACCTCCTTCAAACAAAAGTGGGGTGAGAAGAGAAATCATGAGTACCTCCACATAGAGTTCAATGCCATCTGGAAGAATCCAAAGAAGGATATCTCATAATTTAATACGAGGTTCAATAAGCAATATAACAACTTTCCTTCTATGATAAATCCTCCTCCAGTTGCTGCTTGTGTAGCTTAATTGGGAGCCTTTGAATCTGACTTTTGTTTTACCTTAACAGGAAGTAGGTCTCCTACTTTAGATCAACTCCAAGTCGATGCTCTTGAAGTAGAAGCAAATTTTACCTCAACAGGGAAGTCAATTGGAAAGTAGGAAACCACTGGGAATAGAAGAGGTAAAGAAGAAGCTTCCTCCTCTGGTCATACAAGAGAATCACCAAACCTAAAGTTGGAGGAACTGGATAAACTCATCATGAGTTTGTCCCATAAGGTTGGAAAGCTCGAAATTGAGAACACAAGTCTCTCCAAACAAAATACTCAATGCACAACCGAGGTTATAACCCACAATATAGAAGGCCCTTTTTATAGATACTTCCAGGAGAAAGAAAAGAATATCCAGACCAGATCCGTCATCCTTTATATTTAGAAGGTTATCCCGATGAACAATGGTCAGATACATAGGAGATGAAGGGAAAATTATATTTTTCTTTATCTGGAGAAGAACATGGAGATATGGCTCACTAGGAGGTCATTCATGAGAGAGAAACAACAACAAAGGAGGAAGATTTGATTATTATTATAAACAATTGGCAGATTTCATGCAAGCATAGCTACACCAAAGGTATGATCGAAGATCTTGAAGAAAGAGGTCAAGGGAGCCAAAACAACAAGAACCGACTACCCCCCAAACTATTTCCTTAATACCATATAAAGGGAAAGGTAAGTTGAATCCTAACAATGCTAGGGGAAAATTCCACTTGAATAAGGAAAGACATATCTCAGAGGGTCACACAGCAAAGGAGGCACCTATACTGTAGAAAAAAACTGGTGGTAATGAAGGAGAAGCAGCGTTAGGAGGTATAGAAAATACCCAATCTACATTCAACCTTCAAAAGGAGCTTGAATAGGTAAAGAGTTTTGTTCCAATGACTGAGCTTCTAAAGCAACCTACTTATAAAGCTTAGGTATCTCAATTCATGCATCCATCACTCTCACCACCCACCCATGATTCACTAAATCTTCAGGAAGAGAGGCTAATAGAGGTCTTTGAGCCACATGTGAAAGAACTTGATCCTTCTACTGCACCTTTCTATGTGACTCTGGGAATCCATGACCTTCTTTTTCATAATTTCATTTTGGACTCTAGATCCTCCCACAACCCCATGCCATAGGAAGTAATGGAACATATTGGCTTGAAAATCACTACGCCTTACAACAACCTATACTCCTTTGACTCCAAGAGAGTGAAATTTTTGGGAATGATAAAGGATTTGGTGGTGAAACTGGCTTAGATCCCTATGAAGAGCATGGTAATGGACATAATATTGTAAGATATACACCCTCATTTTGGCATGCTACTGTCTAGATCTCGGGGTTCCAAGGTGGGGGGCTTTATCAAGTTTGATCTAACTTATGCCACCATTCCCATCTTTGGAGGAGAACAAAGGAGGATATGTAGAGAATATAGGTTTCTAAAAACTGTGACCTCAGCTAAAGGCTCAAAAAACTCCCCAATGTATGGAAAAGAAAGTAACCTCTCTTGTCTACTCCTAGAAGAATATGAGTTTATCTTAGAGGAAACATTAGTCCACCTAACATGGCAGGTAGAACATCAACAAGCAAGTGAAAGCAAAGTATGGAAATTATATTTTGGATGAGCGAATTCAAAAGATGGAAATGGGGAAGGAGTATTTTTGGTATCTCCTAAGGGCCGCGTGATACCCCTCTCATTCAAGATAGAGTTTGAAGTAACTAACAATGTGGGGGGGTATGAAGCACTTCTCCTTGGGTTACAAACTACAAAAAATATGAATATTGAATGCCTAATAGTTTATGGAGACTCTGAGCTAGTCATGAGACAAATCAAAAATCAATGCCAAGCCAAACACCCTAGACCGAGGACCTACCACAATGAAGTGTGGGATTTAATTGAAAACGTCTTCCTAGCTTTTAATATCCAATTTCTGCCAAGAGAAGGAAATATAATGGCTGACTCCCTTGTTGTAGCTGCAAGCACTTTCAGGCCACCTCAAAATTCTCACCTTAGATATGAGGTGCAAGTCAAGTATAGACCCTCCATACTTGATAGAATCAAGAACTGGTAGGTGTTTGAAGATGACAAGCAAGTGAAATGATTCATAGAAGTCGTTGGGTAGTTTTCTAACTCCACTACTGATCAAGAAGAAGAAGAAGAAGTAGATTAAGAAGCCACTTCATCAAAAGACACACTGGATTGGCACAAATTTTTGCAACTGAAAGGGAATACTATCCCTCACAGACTAGTCCCACTAGAAAGGCTTTTTAATAAAGATGACATAGTTGTCAAACAAATGGCTCCTGAGATGGATGATCAAGTACAAGATTGCAACATTGGATCAGAGGAGGAGCCCCAGATGATCAAGATGTCAAAAGGAATCCCCTTGCATTACAAACAAAGGTATTGAGATCTTTTCAAAACCTACAAAGATTCTTTTTCTTGGTCTTATGATGATTTAAAAACATTGATACTAACATCATACAACATAAGATTCCCTTGAAAAGATAAAGGAAACCCTACAACCAGAAACTCAGATAGATAAATCCACTCCTACTCCCCTCCATTGAAAGATAGGTAAGTAAGCTGCTCCATGCAAAGATCATAGTACCTTGAATATACTTTGAGTGGGTAGTGAATTTGGTCTCGGTCCAAAAAAAGAATAGAGAGATAAGGCTATGTGTAGACTTCCATAATCTAAATAGGGCGTCTTTGAAAGATAACTACCCATTGCCCAAGATGGATAATATATTGCATAAGGTGGTTGGTTCAGCCATAATGTCCATGATGGATGGTTATTTGGACACAATCAAGTAGCAATTCATCTCAAGGATCAGGAAAAGACAAATTTCACCACCATGTGGGGAACATTCATCTATGATCACATGCATTTTTGGCTGATAAATGCAGGGGCCACATTTCAAATAGTCATGGACATAGATTTCATGGGGGAGCAAGAAAAATTCGTGGTGGTCTACTTGGATGACATCACAATCTTTTCCAACACTAAGGAAGAACACATCCTTCACTTAAAACTCACCTTTGAGAAGTGTAGGAGATATGGTCTCTCCCTGAATCCTAAGACATATAATAGTGCAGGAGGGTGTGAAGATCAATCCTAAATGAGTTGAAAGCATCAACCACATTCATCTACCCATGAATAATAAATAATTCCAATCCTTCATGGGGAGAATAAATTTCTTAAGGTGATTTATACCAAACTATGAAAAGATAGTCAAGGGTATCATAGACATGCTCAAGAAGGGAAATGAGGTCAAATGGAGCCCTTTCCCCCATTATTCTTTTAGTTGAATCAAATAATATTTGGCTGAAGCCCTAGTGTTAGCTAGTGTCATCTATTTAGTTCCTTTCTACATCTTTTCTTTCGCCTCTCCACATACCATCGCTACAATGTTGTTACAAAAAAATAAAGCGGGTTATGAGAAACACATCACCTTCTCCAACCAAGTCCTAAGGGATGCTAAGCTAAAATATAATATATTGGAGAAACAATCCTATCCATTGGTAAAGGCTCTGAAGGCATTTCTCATGTATGTGCTACAATCTAAAATCACAACATTTGTCCCAATGATAGCAATCAAAGACATCCTGGTGCAGGGAGACAACAAAGGAAAGAGGGGTAGGTGGATAACGAAAATACATAAATAACAGTTAGAAATAAAGCCTAACAATCTCATTAAAGGCCAGGTGCTGGCCAAGTTTTTATCTGAATCCAACTACAAAGCACTAGGGATAAAATTGATCATAGAGGAAGGCGGATTAGAGGATCACCAAAGCAATCTTAAAACATCTAAGTATGAAATCTATACCAAATACAAGGGATCATCTTGGTATAATAACATCATTCATTACCTCTTATTCCTAAGGTGCTCTTTGGGGATGGATACATCCAAATACCAAAGCCTGAGATTGCAAGTGCAAAAATATATCATATCCAATGGCCTACTCTACTATAAGGACCCTATGGGGGTATGGTTGCTATGTTTGGTGGAAGGAAAGACCCATAAAGTGATTGGGGAGTTTCATGAAGGAGTCCATGGAGGGTGTCACAGCTAGAAGACCACGACACACAAAATACTCAAGTATAGATTGTAGTGGCCTACGATGTTTGGGGATGTTCATTCCAGAGTCAAGATTTGTCAGAAATGCCATGTGTTTGCTAAAAGGTAGAAGTTTACTCCTCTCCCACTGATTCTTGTGGATGTGGAGGAACCTTTTAAATAGTGGGGATTAAAGTTCATAGGGGAGATCAATCCACCATCCAGTGGCTAGCACAAATGGATATTAACATCCACTTGTTATTTCACCAAGTGGGTAGAGGCCATCCCAACTAGAAATGCTACAAACTTAGTGGTAATAAAATTCATGAAAGAGACATACCATCCCACTTGGGTTGTCCTTTCAAAATCATCAATGATAATGCTCAAGTATTCAAATCTACCAAGTTCACCAGCTTCTTCCATAAATATAATATCGCCATTGGGTACTCCACTCCATACTACCCTCAAGGCAATGGCTTGGCTGAGCCTCAAACAAACTTGTGCTGAGGGTGCTGAAGAAGACCATCACTAAAAATCAAAGGACCTGGGACTCCCAAATAAAGTTTCTCTATGGGCCAACTAGGTAATGCGTAAACGATCCACCGGAAAATCACCTTTTGAACTAGTGTGTGGCAAGGTTGTTGTCTTCCCGATCCAACTATCAATGCCAGTAGCAAGGTTGCTACAAGAAGTTGAGGAAGAACCAAACACCCTAACAAGGAGGATAAATCAGTTGGTTGAGCTTCAGCAAAACACAGAACAAGTGGAGGCGAAAATATCCAATTACCAACAAAAGATGAAATCTCTATCTGACAAGAAGGCCAAGGAAAAACCTATTCAACCAAGAGATTTAGTTCTCAGGTGGGATGTCCGACGGGATGACAAAGGAAAAAATGGAAAATTCGATCCTATATGGTTTGGCCCCTTCAAGATTGCAGAAGAGAGAGGGAACAACGCATATCTACTTGAAAAATTGGATGGTGAACTGTTCAAACTTCTAGTGAATGGTCAGTTCCTCAAATTTTATTTTCAAAATTAGAAGTACCTGTCTTACACTCATTGTAAATATTCAATGTGTGTATTGATTATTATTTGAATTTTCATTTTATGTAAAGCTTTCTACTTTCATGAAAGTTATATTTTGATTAGAAGTGAGTCCATGCCTAAAGGAGTAGTTTGTAGTGTTCCAGTTCTCAACACCTTGCTAGCAAGGCACTGTCCCCAATGGAGCCAATGGTATTACTCATTGATCACTCACTGCTTTGCAAATGATCAGTTGTCCAAGATGAATAAGAGAAGTGAATTTGAAGTGATTTCCTGAGTCATGGAAGCTATCACATCTTGATTAAACCCTCTCCATTGCATAGTTCCTGAAATGAGCTTTCCAATGGTATACAAAAGTCCCAAAATGGACCTTTGCATCAGAAGATATGGCCTATGGAAGATCAGCAGTCATGTTGCCTTGAAGTGCAACAAAAGAGCTTATTAGAGGAGCCCGGGCATAGAAAGTTGAGCATATTGAACATACCACAATCTTGCAGCCGTCATGACCCCCACAGTTCCTTATGGGCCATCCTTAAGGAATTGCGGGTGGGAGCATGCCAATAGTGTTAAGGCGACAGGGAAGGGCATAGGCTGATTTACATTGAAAATCATTGAAAATGGAAGGGCAGGAGGACCCCATTTCTGTCTCCTTCATGGGCACCATGTGGAACAGTACCCGTAGTCCTGCATATCGCAACCCCGCAGTCCCGCATACTGCAACCCTACAGTCCCACATCTGGCATATCGTTGAGGTCTCGGGGCACATACTTAAGGTTATCAGTGGTTCAGAGTGTTGAACACCAATATCGCATCCCATAGTCTCGCAGGTCCCCGCATACTGTAGGTCCTCACATCCCACAGGTCCCCGCATCCTACGGATCCCGCAGTCCTACAGGTCCCACTAGGCCCCGCATCCCACATCTTGGAGATCCCACAGTCCCGCTGTCACAACAAAATCCAAAACCTTGTGGGGGGCCAATCTTGCGATATAGTGTGAAATTACCATCAGGGCTAAAAAATTCTAACAAAGCAAAGCATGGAAAAACCAAGGTCAGGTTGCCCCCTTCTCTCTCCTCCATGTGGTGGTACGATGGTATGGTTAATACCTCATCCTGTAATCCCACAATATTGGCGAATCTAGGAGGTTCTCATTCCAAGACCGTTCAGGTACCGATTTTGCGATACATTGTGAAAGTTCCGTGGAGGGCAAAAATTCATGAACAAAGGAAATGCACGTGAAAACAAGATCGGGCAAGACTTTTTCTCTCTCCTGCAGGAGGCCATGTGGTAGCGTACAATTGGTCCTCACAACTGAAATGGAAATTGATGTCATCAATGATGTGGTAGTATGAAGGACATGCGGCAGTACAGATGTTGACGTGGTAGGGGACATGTGTCACTTGATTTTAACATTTTCAGCTGTGCTATGGGGCCATTTTCGGGTGACACATGTCACCACTCACAGGGTGACACGTGCCAATGATGATGTCATCCCACATATTGGTGATCTCACAAAATGAAAATTCTTTCCTCCGCCGATGCTCCTCCCCAGTTGCGATTTTGATAAGGAAGAAGCCCCCATATGCGATATTTCATAGTCTCTATTTGATGAAGATTTCGCGTTCAGACTTCGAACGATGTGGTGTAAGAGAAAATAAAAGGGAATTTCACATTATAAAATAAAAAGCCTCCCTTACACAAGTTTAAAGGCTTTAGTGCCTGAAAGGTTAAAGCCCCTATTCTTAGCCTGTGGTTATATGAAGAAAACAGAGATAAGGGCACCACATCGAAGGGGGGCTAAGGGGGAAATCAAAATATTGCCCATTTCGCCTATTTTAGAGGTAAAAAGCCTGCAGTTGACAAACTTCATTGTTACACTACATCAAGGCACCAATAATGTAGGACTACACAGATCTTTAAAAGACATATGGGTCGGCAGTTGGTGTGTTTAATGGAGGGATGGATCTTTCAAACTAGGCGTGGGCACATTCATGAGAAAACTATTCTGCAATACGCATCCAAAGTTGGTGCCGAAAACAACTGTAACACTACATACAGAAGATTGAGCATTCAAAACCAAGTATGGGTGGACTCAAAAATGGATCTTTTTGACCTGCTTCCAAGGTCATTGCCAAAGGCACTAAAGGAAGAAATGGTAGGAGTTAGCTGAGAACCATAGGAGATCATACTGTGAACTAGATGCAGCCTAAAGCCAAAGTAATTAGAGGGATGGGCATAGGGATATTGCATTATTGTTTCATATATTTTGTGATCTTACGATTTTATTTCTTTTATGAGGCAATTACTATTTTTTGTGATGTTTTTTGGACACAGAGCCTTCCTTGGCCGAGACAACAAGCTGATCTGACAACTGAGACTCGGCCGAGGGATATTTTATATTATATCATGATTAATAACGCACCCCCTCTTCTTATAAATAGGGGGTAGAAACACTGAATAAAGGCTCTGATATGCAAAGAATGGACGATATTTTTGTGAGACTGTGTCACTTAGTTACATAGATCTTGCAGAATATCGAAGGGGTAGTGGTGCATCCCCCTTTGAGTATTACAGTGTGTTATTTCCTGTTTTCATCCATTTTGTCTATTTTATTCTCTGAATTCATTTAACAATAGATGTTATAATATTTAATACTTGCTTACAGATTCATTTGCATTGAGTCGTTAATACACATGCCTGTTTGATGGGTTGAAGTTATATCTTAAAACTCCACTACGTGAATTAGAGCATATAGTTTCTTTCTTCAGTCCATTATATCTAACTGTAACTCAAATAATTGTAGCAAATCTCATCATTTCAGGCTCTATGTTTTTAATATATAATTCTTGGTTCTTTGAGCTCTACATTTTGAGTTGTCCCTTCTCTTTGTCTTCTCTCATTTATTCCATAAAGCTTATTAAACTATAAGCCTTTGAAGTGCTCAACCTCCACTATTTTCTATTATATTTCTAGGAACTGTGTATGTGCAAAAATACTGAAATACCTGACCTGTACCTTTGGATGAAAGAACTAACTCATTCCTTTTATATATGTATATCGAACATGGGTGATGTCTCCTCCTACTTGAGAATCATTTGAGACACATCGATCGATTTAGACGTACCGAGGCATTATGATTGTAAGCAATCGAAGACTATCTTTGGGAGCGACAACATAGTGCATGATACATGAGATAGAAAAAACACAATTTCCACTCCTTTTTATTCAGGGGTGATCTAATCCAAACTCCATCTTGATCAGGGCCCTATCAGAGCTGTCTCTTAGCTAGGGACTCTTCTATACATGAACAAATTCTTCTTCATGGGTCCTTTAGCTTCTTTATCAACTTTTCTCCTTGATGTCATGAAAGTTAGTTGATATTATTTCTTGTAGGGAAAAAATCATTGATCACATTCCTCCTTATTTCGTCATGTTATTCCTTTCTTCATGGAAAGTGGCCTTCTTCATATGACTACTTATTTCTCATCATGTTTCTTCCATTCGTCACATGAATGCCAATTTTACTTGTAAGTAGCCTTGCATGAACTTATCCAAATATTATCCAAGAAATCAAATATATCATTAAATCAAATCGTACATTACTAGGTGGCTCTTCATCATGACATATTTTCTTAGGTATGAACATCCTGCATTCATGTTGATGCATCTCCCAAAGATATCCATTGTCAAGTGTCTACATCTTTTTCATCAGAATATTCATATATGTATGAGAGATTTTTTAGTTAGGTCTAATTGATATTTTTGGATGTTGATTGCCTTCGTCAGGGTTTCATATCTCATGATCTCTTCCTTCTTTACACTTTCCATTATGAGGTGGTTTTTGGAGTTTTCTAATCAGAGTTATGTAATTGTATTCAACCACCTCATATTTCATGGGAGTACATATTATGTTGATTTCATCTGGTGCGACTTATCTCTTTTTTCATCCTTTTAGAGGAGGAGATCCTTTTCCTTCGATCATCCTTCTCGAGATATAAGTATTGATCTGCAACCATACAACATGACATTATAAAACTTAAATACAAGTATGCATATCTCATTTTAACTTTACGTTTTCCAGGCTTCTTTCAACATATTCCTTGATTGAAAGATCTTCAACTCCTTGACTACTCTCACATCATCATATCATCATTCATGAACTCCATACATTGGAGTTTCTATTGAAACACATGCTTCACCTTTGGATCGATGAATGTTCTAGGGAAGATTCCATCAGAGAATGTTGAGGATATTAAAGATACCTATCCAAGAGATGTTTCCCTTTTGTGGCATGATGAGCAATCTTAGAATGTTTTAGTTCTGAAAAGTTGTTGCCTACAACTTGCATTCTTTCATAGAAACCCTAAGTTGTTGACAAATGTATCTTATGCTCATTATCATAGTCACCCTCATGATGATGTCATGAGATCTTGTTTCTAACACCTCCATAGCATTGCACCACATCCTATAACATATTTTAGTCGCATTCTATGCATGATATAGGACTCTAGAAAGAGACTTTATAGAGAGAGGCTAACTTAAAGAATTCTACTCCTCTTATCATGGAATCCATTCATCTCCTTTCATCCTAACGAGTAGGATGAATTTTCTTTTTATCCTCTATTTGATATTATCCTTTCAATGACTTCGCCTATTTATAAACACTGAGAATATCCTCCTTATACAAGGACTAGCATATCTATTTGTACAACAAATTCATTTAAATCAAATATAAACCGTAACCGTGAAAGATACTTACTTGGCACATGAAGAGGAGATCCTTACCTTGATACTTCTTTGAATGAGATTCTTTCTAGATCATTACTGAAAACCTCTTACCAAGACTCTTTGCACTGTCAAGCACCAAGGATGACAAAAAAATTCTTCAGACTATATGTTATTATGATCTTTGAAACTGCTTCATCATCTTAACTAAAAAGTAACTTTGACTCCTTATTAGGTCTTTATGATTATTGATATACGATACTATATTGCTGACACATAAATAGACTGTGGAGTATTAATAGCAGTGTGTAGATACTAATCATCTCTTTATGGCATTGATACTTAGAACTTCTTGATCGTAATAGAGGAGGTAACACTTCTTTATCCCAATTATGTTTATCCTAGTTTTTCTTAGCAACATTATCTCCAAACTGTGACTTTACCGATGTAGTATGCAACACTTAGCATACTGTGATGTCACCAGGAATGCATGCTGCAAAACTAAGATATACTGTAAATATGAGAAACTGAACTGTGTGATATATTTGTATTGATGAGGTTTTGTGATATTGACACCATGAAGTTAGATTACAATGCCACCTATTTGAATTCTTCTTGAGGAGATCTAAGATTATTATTGTTCTCATAGTAGTGGCATCCCTAAATCAAGTAGTAGTATAGAATATCACTGTGAGCCCGAGACATAAGTCATACCTTTGTAACAAGATCATGTAGCATTATTTTGAAGTATAATATGTTGTTGCATCGAGCCATTCATCATTGGAAGCACTGAGACTATGAAGTACACTTAAGAATTGCAGACACGAGATAGTAGAGGATGATTTATTTGTGGTTTTGTAATCTCATGGTTGGTTTTAGCATTTTTGACATAGATTTTAGTTTTGTAGTATGAACCCGAAACTGTGATTTCCAACAAGACAATGATATTTGAGAATGTTCCTTGATATGAATATGAGATGCAACACTATACATCTCTTCAAACTCATCTTTCAATTCACTTAGATGCAAACTTGTTTCTTGAATGTGCCTTATCTTCCTTTCGTTAGACATTAACACCTTAGCTCTGATTCCATGTTGAAGAATCTAGGGCACATGTAGTTAATGAGATTATTCTTGACCTAATAACTATTTGTGAGGAATTTTTTATTTTCTTATTAGCACAATATTCTATTTGAAATTATTAGATTGTGTGTTTCTTATGTAATCAAATAGCTACCAAAAACAAAGAGACAAGAACACAAGATGTTGGCATTCTGCCAGGGCGTAAACCTCTCCCTCTTAGAGAGGAAAACACACACATAATTCTTCTTATAGATATTCCAATTGATGAAAACCAAGACCATCACGCTTGAATCACCATGCCACTCCAAGATCGAGGCACCAATCCTCTTCTTTATCACTCTTTAGATAATCATCATTGTTGCACCACTGAGGTCATCATCAAGATCTTCATTCCTGCTATAAAATATTTGCACTTTCATCAAGGTCTGAACAATACCACCGAGATCTTCTTAAAGTATGCATCTAAGCCCATTGAGGTCATGAATTCTTCTCGTTCATTTTGACCATAAGCTTGTGACAAAGTGTCCATTGAGATCGCATATATGCTTATGACCATCACTGTAGAGAGTGTTACTATAGGACCTTCTCCGAATTATGCCAAGATTGTGTAGACTGATGTGGGATCTATGAGATTCTTGTCATCACTACTATGCCAGGATGATACTATCTAGAATGATGAGACTGATTGTTCCTCTCTTGCACTGAAACCCTTATCATCATACTTATGTTGAGAATGTTACTATTTCTCTAGCACTCATCAAGCTACAATGATGTCATCTGAAGTCTAAGCCTTACACAAAGATAGACACTCTTGTACCCATAGAAAATATTAGTTCGTATACCTATGAAGTTGCAGAGAGACTTATCCAAAATTCTATGTTTCTTTGGTGACTCAAGCCACTTCTTTATAGGTTTTATGGCTTCATAATAAGCTGACATGTCAATGTGAACTGATTTGTCTCTTTTATTGAGATGACATGTCATTTGTATATACTTTGAGTCCAACTTAACTTATCTCTTCATCATTTTTCTCACATTCTTCTTCTTTGGAGGATGGTGCTTGCCTTGGAGGGCTACTTGACACTAGGTTGACCCATATTCATGCTCAAGAAGAGATATTTAACATAACTTTGATTCTTTGAATTTTCTGGAGCTATAGAATGAGTAAGAAACTCATTCAAACAATTTACAAAAATGATATTTATTTTTCTTGATAAGTACAAAGATCAAAATTACATTTACAAATATCGAACCTAGTTACAGTTTTCTTCAACAGGAAATGGAATTCTATGACAAAAGTCTTTGAACCCCTACATAAAGGATAATATTTGTTTGTGTAGATGCATAAGAGGTTAAATAAGAGTTTCCATTGGATGGAACCCTAAGTATATCAATCCACTTAGTCACTAGGGTTTTGACTCTATTATTGGTATAGACTTTTCCTCAACTAATATTGGTTTGCAGTTGGAATCACTCAATGTCTATGGTCCCTACATCGACAGGGTAATTGTATAGGAACATGTTTTTAGGAATTGTCTTCTAGTTTGATAAAATTTGATCATTGTGTGGGATTTGAATATCTCATTGACATTTATAAAATTCTAGGATCCACATGCCATACAAAAAACTCTTTCAATTTTTTTTTTTTATCATGTTCTCGTAAACCATAAAATTAGAATTTTCAAATGACTAAGATGGTCCCCATGTGGAGGAACAATCATGTTGGGGAGGCCAGAAGAGAAAATTTATTAGATCGATTTCTTTTGTCTAAACAACTAGTGGAAATTCCATCATTTATTCCTCAATGTGTTGGATGTAGGGGTAAATATGATCACTACCCAATTATTTTGGAAACTAGGGGGTGGCCAGGAAACCTACTAGTCCTTTCATGTTCAATGCTAGTTAGTTTAAGAATGATGAGTTTATGGCTCTAGTTGAATGCAATTAGAAATCTGATTATCCCAATCTAGGGTCCTTTGCAGATGCACATTTTCCTTCCAATTTATCCAATATCAAGAAGATTACATGTTGTAAAGTGTAACTAGCTTCGATCTTCATAATGACATGTAAATATGATTTTAATGTAGGATATGTAAAGAAGAGAAATAAAATTATTGTAATACTTGCATCATGGGTTTCATGAGCAAGATATTTTATTTTAGTATAGGTTCCCATTGAGAGCCCTTAGGAATTTTGTCATCTAGTCATAAAAGTATAAGGATTCATTTTCATGTAATGAAGACATGTTACAAATTTTAAAGAGTCACACTTATCTATGTAAATTCATCCTCCAAGACTTTGTCACTAGCCTGCTTCAAGTCAGCCTACAACGATGTGAGAAAATAAAGAGATGATGTTAGCTCTCCTCCAAGAGATCATACTGTCCTAACTGCCATGGAAAAATTCCTATATATACTAGTACTTAACCTCATTTTGAGGAAAGCAAGTTCAATCAATCATGTCTACAAAGAAGTGAAATAAACATACTAGAGAAAGAATCTATCACAGCGAAGCAAAATGGATGGACAGAAAAGTTAGTTTGTGGATTTTTTTGGGGTAATATATCCTCCCTCGTGTGAAGGTAGATGATACAAAGGTGCTAGAATAAGGTCGAATTATTGCATCTACATCAAGGTGATCTTATTTGTGTAGAAGACCTCGATAGAAGGAGTAGAGTAGAACTGCAATAGGTCTCTCTCTTGAGACCAAGATTTTGAAGGAAGCTTAGAAGAGGAAGACCAAGATTCTAAAGGAAGATGAGAAGAGGAATAAGAAGAAGTTGTGTCAGAAAAGAAGCTAGTGACTTGGTATTTGGAGGAGTCTATCATCAAGGGTCATTGTAATGGTCTTGGTTTTGTTCAATTAAATATCTATATGAACAATTTCATTTTGGTTTTCCTCTCAAAGACTGAGAGGTTTTGGCCCTCGCTGACAAGCCTATATACTGTCTCTTTCGTCACTCTATTTGTTCATGATATGATAGTTATCTTCATGAGAATAAAATAATAATAAACAAAAGAAAGAGAAGATCATAATCAAGAAGAAAAAGCATATCACAAGTAATTATCATAAGTAGAGAAATCACCTAACTTATAATGCCCTAGATTTCTCAACATGGTATTAGAGCTAAGGTGCTAAAGTCAATAAGGGAATATAATCAAGAATACACACAAAGATCAAGTTTCAAAGAATGATCAAAGCGAGACAAAAATAATACCAAGCAAGACATCAAGATCTTCATCTTACCGAAACCCTAGATCGAAGAAATCTACTTTAGCAAAAAGTCTTGGAAACATCATCAAGGGAGAAGCAGAAACAAAGACTAAAACCATAGTAGAATCTTCAAGGTCATAATTTCTCCATCATCTAAGGAGGGACTATATTAAAAGGTAATGTTAGAAAAAGGGGAATCTTCTCTTCACTTGGCAGAATATCATCCAAAAAGGACTTTCATATCCTTAAAAAAATCATAGTAGAAGGATCAAGTTCATCACCACCAGAGAAATCTATTTGAAGATTCTATCTCCAAAAGTAAGTATCTTCCCTCTTATAATCTATTAAAATGACTTCATGTTTCAAGGAAAGTCAAAAGTTAATTGTGATATCAACCTTCCTTGCATGGAAGGGAAGGACCGACATAGTCCTCGAAGTAAATGAAGTCATCGATCAAGTACATGAAAATATTTCCAAGCCATATGGACATCAAGCTCTAATCTATCAAAGATTCACTCATTGCTCATATAGCCTAGCTGGATATATCAAAAGTGTTATATGATAAGTTGATAGAACTATTCTCTTAAAGTATAATAAGAAATATCATATCACTTCAATATGATCTATATAAATTGAAGGTATCAAAGGATGAAGGGATATCTTCATTCCTTTCAAAATCATCTGAAATAAAAATTCAATTGTAAGACCTAGGAGAGATGATATCTGATAAGGACACGATCTCCATCATTATAAATGCACTATCTGATGAACAAGGTAACCTCATATCCAACGAGGAAGATGAAGCTTTCCCATTCAAAAATTTATGGAATCTATGCAAGATAAGAGAAAACATGCTAAAGGGACAATATGATGAAGAACATAGAGAAAGGAGTCAAACAATTACTAAAGGAAAAAGGAAGTTCGGTAAATTTGGTCCTCAGAAGAAAAAGAAGAAAATTGCTAAGGTTCAGTGTTTTAGATGTCAAGAATATGGGCACTATAAAATAGATTGTAATAAAAGGGACACTAACAAAATAAATCAAGAAGAAGCTCATATTAATGAAGAAGTGGAAGAACCTGAAATCACGAAGACAAAGAAGGAGGAAGTGATAGATCTCTAATATGACTGAGATGATCTCCTTCACTTATTATTCTACTGTGTAAAGCATAGGTAAGTATCTTTGTAAATAACATTAGATGCATCATATTGGAGAATGGCATCATGGTAGAAGCATTAAGAGCTCATGATAAAGGTAACATGTAAAATTTATGGGGAAAAATTTATAGCTATATAAGGTATAACTCTTGAAAACCTCATTGAAAGATACTTATGGAGAAGGAAAAGGTCATCTAGGACAAGACTCATCATACATATGCATAATAAGATATGTTAGATCCACTAGATTTTCTGATGGAATCTTCATTGTAAGGTTCACCAATCATGAATAAAGACAAGTAAAATCCATAAGATAATGGGAAAACAGGGAAATAGATCTATAGAGTAAGACTTCTTCATTCAAGGGAAGCTGTTGCAGAAAGTCTGAGGAAATATGAGGTATGTATACAAGTGTATGATTGCATACATCATGTTCTATCTCGAGAAGCCTTATCACAGAAAGGATCTCCTCCTAGGATGCAAGAATGCATAGATCACGTATTTAATAGATCAAATCAACATAATATGTATTCATTGGAAAGATGAGGTAGTTGAATACAATTTAGGAACTGTAATTGGAAGTTCTTGGGATGAAAGATGTGAAGAAACAAAGGAGGAGATCGTGGAATAAGAAACAATGGTAAATGTAGTCAACATCTGAGATCCCAACAACATTTGAATATGATATCTCCTAGAAAGATATGAAGAATCTGATGGAAAGTCTTGAAAAGATATATACTCTTAACACACATATCTTTAGGATATGTGTCAACATATACACTGATTTTGATGCTTGCAGGAAGATGTCATGGTGAAAAACCTTCACAAAGGTAATTATGATTTAAGTGTTCATTACTTATTTATGAACTAGTATCTAGATGGGCTTATGGAGGACTACCAAAGGGAAGAGCTATTGAGATCTTCCAATATAACCACATGGAAGGATGAAAGACCTTTCCGAAGAAGAAATCATGATGAATGTAGCATAATATGAAGTAATGCCATATGTATACTGATAGATCACTTTCTGATGAGAGGGATGATGACATGAATGACTCATGGATGAAAGTGATGAATAGTCTATGCCCTATGAAGAAGTCCCCAAAATAAGAAGACTCATTGATAAAAGAAATACATGAAAATGAAGGAAGGAGTTCATCTAGCACCTGGTTATCCCATCATCTCCACTTGAGAAGCTGCTGTAGGTCCCTAATTAAGAGGGAGCCTAGAAACAAGTTTATTACTTGGAAGAAACTTGCCAATTCCTAAGCCAAGAGGAGCTTAGATACATTCCTTCTGTAGGAATGAGTAAATTTTTCCTCTCTAATTGAGAGGGAGAGTTAGACACATTATTCTTGTCTTCACTTGGGAAGACTAAATAGAGGATTGGTAATAATGTTTCAGCTGATACTCTTTGAGGATGAGATAGGCCATCAAAGATAATAAAGGGATAAAATAAAGATATGATGTTAACCCTCCTCTAAGAGATAATGTTGGTCTAACTGCCATTGAAAAACACCTATATATGCTAGAAATCAGCCTCATTCGGAGGCAATCAAGTTCGATCAAGCAAGTCTATAAAGACGTGTGAAAAACATAATAGAGAAAACATATATCTCAATGAAGTAAAATGAAGGAGGGAAAAGTTAGTTTGTGGATTATTTCGCGTAATATATCCTACCTCGTGTGAAGTAAAAAGATAGTAAGGTGCAAGAAGAAGGTTTAAGTCTTGCAACTACACCGAGGTGATCTTATTTTGGTAGAATACTTGGCTATAAGGAGACTAGTTGTTAAAATTGGCAACCAGGGAAAAACTTCATGTGGGTCATCTTATTCATGGCTAATAATATTTTTATTAGATTCCTCTCGTCGAGAGGTGTAGGATTGATATAAAGATCATCCAATTCTGATAAGTATTCATGAAGATATGAATTTATTTTGATTATGGAATTATTATCAAGTCGACCTACAACTCATGTAGGCTCAGAAGCCCAACAGTCGTATCTATTCACCCACCAACGTTGTGTATAAATATAAGAGGAATTTTCCTCATTTGGACTCACTCATCTCATCACATCTCTCTCTCTCTACTGCGCAGATATGAGTCTCTTCTCTACTGCGCTGAAATGGGTCTCTCTCTCTCACACATGTGAAGCCGGAAGCTGTTGAATTTGAAGCTGCAACTGCAGAAGTAAATATTGACTTGCGTGGCCTAGAATATATCCTCTTTGGAACTGTGTTGTAGGTTCATATAAACCTCCTTTGTAAGCCACAACTTTTGGTGGTGGAATGAAGTCAATCCGACGGACGATTTGCAAGATATCGACTGCCTTAGTTTGAAACCAGAAACTGCTGAAACTAAAGTTGCAACTGTAGAAGTAAAGATTGACTTGCGTGGCCTAGAAGATCTCCTCATCTGAACTGCACTATAGGTTCATCTGAACCTCCTCTGGAAGCCGAAACTTTTGGTGGTGGAATGAAGTCAATCCGACTGTTGGTTTGTGAGATATGGTCTGCCCTAGTTTGAGAATGAAGCCGCTAATGCTGATGCTACAGATCTAGGGTTTGCTACTGCTGATATGAATCAGATTTATTGTACTATTTCTCTCTGCTGAATTATTGAAGATAAAAGAAGATTTGATCAAAGGGTTTCCCCACACATTGTGGGGTTTGTCCCTGGCTAGCCGCCACATCTTGTGTCTCTTGTCTTGGCTTGTTTTCTGTCGATCGTTTAATGTTCTATATGCACTTTACTTTATGTACATGTGATTGCTAATCGGTGGAATATAATAAGAAAAAGAAGTAAACTGTTATAAGCATAGAACATACCATAACTTAACATGGTATCGAAGCTGAGGTGAAGACAAAGCCCGAGCAAGAGCAAGAGAAATCATTGAAGAGAATATTGGCAAGGATATCCTAAAAGAACTATGGGGTCCTCAACACTCTTTCCTGCCGAAGACAAGCTCCGTGAGAAAGCTGACTATCAAGCCAAAGCAATCATGAATTTATTTTGATTATGGAATTATTATCAAGCCGACCTACAACTCATGTAGGCTCAGAAGCCCAACAGTCATACCTATTCACCCACCAACGTTGTGTATAAATATAAGAGGACTTTTCCTCATTTGGACTCACTCATCTCATCACATCTCTCTCTCTCTACTGCACAGATATGAGTCTCTTCTCTACTGCGCTGAAATGGGTCTCTCTCTCTCACACATGTGAAGCCGGAAGCTGTTGAATTTGAAGCTGCAACTGCAGAAGTAAAGATTGTATTGCGTGGGCTAGAAGATCTCCTCTTTGGAACTGCGATGTAGGTTCATCTGAACCTCCTTTTAAAGCCGCAACTTTTTGTGGTGGAATGAAGTCAATCCGACGGACGGTTTGCAAGATATCGACTGCCCTAGTTTGAAGCCGGAAACTGCTGAAACTAAAGCTGCAACTGCAGAAGTAAAGATTGACTTGCGTGGCCTAGAAGATCTCCTCATTTGAATTGTGTTGTAGGTTCATCTGAACCTCCTCTCGAAGCCAAAACTTTTGGTGGTGGAATGAAGTCAATCCGACTGTCGGTTTGTGAGATATGGTCTGCCCTAGTTTGATAATGAAGCCGCTAATGTTGATGCTACAGATCTAGGGTTTGCTACTGCTGATATGAATCAGATTTATTGTACTATTTCTCTCTGCTGAATTATTGAAGATAAAAGAAGATTTGATCAAAGGGTTTCCCCACACATTGTGGGGTTTGTCCCTGGCTAGCCGCCACATCTTGTGTCTCTTGTCTTGGCTTGTTTTCTGTCGATCGTTTAATGTTCTATCTACACTTTACTTTATGTACATGTGATTGCTAATCGGTGGAATATAATAAGAAAAAGAAGTAAACTGTTATAAGCATATAACATACCATAACTTAACACTAGTAGAGGTGGAATATGTCTCTCTCTCAAGACACATATTCTCAAGGAGACTGAGATTCTCAAGGAAGCCGAGAAGAGGAAGACCGAGATTCTCAAGGAAGCCAAGAAGAGGAATAAGAAGAAGTTGTTTTAGAAAAGGGGCTAGTGAATTGGTCTTGGTAGGACTCTAGTGTTAAGGGTCATTGTCATGGTCTTGGTGTTCACCAATTGAAGATCTATAAGAACTTTATTTGGTTTTTCCTCTCAAAAAGTGAGAGGTTTTGGCCCTGCTTAACAATCCAATATACCATGCCTCTTGTCTCTCTATTTTTTCATGATATGATTATTTTCTTGATGAAAAGAAAATAATAATAATAATTACAAGAAAGAGAAGATTGTGATCAAGAAGAAAAAGTATATCATAATCAATTATCATAAGTAGAAAAATTAGCTAACTGATAATGCCTTATATTCCTCAACATGGTATCATAGCTAAGGTGCTAAAGTCGAGAAGGGAATCTAATAAAAAAGAAACACAAATATCAAGTTTCAAAGAAGAATGAAAGAAACCCTAGATCAAAGAAATCTACCTTAGCAAAAAGTCTTGGAAACATCATCAAGGAGGAAGCAGAAAGAAAGACTAAAACCATAGTAGAATCTTTGAGATCATAATTTTTCCATCATTTAAGGAGGGATTAGATCGAAAGGTGTTTTCATAAAAAGGGAAATATTCTCTTCACTTGGAATAAGGTCATCCAAAAATAAGGACTTGATTGTCCTTAAAAGAATCATCCGACAAGCATCAAGTTCGTCACCACCAAAGAAATATAGTTGAAGATTCTATCTTCACAAGTAAGTATCTTCTCTCTTATAATCTAGTAAAATGACTTCAAGTTTCAAGGAAAGTCAGAAGTTGGTTGGGATATCAAACTTCCTTGCATAGAAAGCAAAAATAGACATAGTCCTTGAAGTAAATGAAGTCATCGATCAAGTTCACGAAGAGATTTCAAAGCCATCTAAAGATCGAGCTCTATCAAAATACATGGAAAAATATCTAAAGGCTCAAAATATTCTTGAGGAATCTATAAAATATTCCCTCATTCCTCATCTAGTCGAGCAAGAGACATCAAAAGAGTTATATGATAAGATGATATAACTATTCTCTGAAAGTACAATAAGAAAGATCATATTGCTTAGATATGATCTATATAAATTGAAGGTATCAAAGGATGAAGGGATATCTTGATGTCTTTGGATAGCATCTCAAATAAAAACTCAATTGAAAGACCTAGGAGAGATGATATCTCATAAGGACATGATCTCCATCATTCTAAATGTGCTAATTCATGAACAAGTTGGTAGCCTCATGTTCAATGAGGAAGAGGAAGCTATCACATTCAAAAATTTATTGACTCTCCGCAAGGTAGAAGAAAACATGTTGAAGGGACAATATGATGAAGAACCTATAAAAATGAGTTGAACAATTACTAAAGGAAAAAGGAAGTTCGGTAAAATTGGTCCTCAAAAGAAAAAAGAAAAAAATTGCTAAGGTTCAGTGTTTTAGATGTCAAGAATATGGGCACTATAAAACAAATTTTCTTCAAAGGGACACTAACAAAATAATTCAAGAAGAACCTAAAATGAAGAAGCATAAGAAGGAGGAAGTGAGAGATCTCTACTATGACTGAGATGATATCCTCCAAATATTATTATATTGTGTAAAGTATAGGTAAGTATTTTTGTAAATAAGATAGGATGCATCATATTGGAGAATGACATCATGGTAGAAGCATTAAGAACTCATGATATAGGTAACATGTAAAATTTCTAGGGTAAAAATCTATAGCTTTATAAGGTATAGCTCTTGAAAGCCTCATTGAAAAATACCTATGGAGAAGGAAGAAGTCATATAGGACAAGAATCATCATACATATGCATAATAAGATATGTTAGATCCACCAAATTCTCTAATGGAATCTTCATTGTAAGTTTCATCAATCATGAATGAAGACAAGTGAAATCCATAGAAAAATGGCATAACAAGGAAGCAGATCTATAGAATAAGGATTCTTCATTCAGAGGAAGCTGCTACAAAAATTTTGAGGAAAGATGAGGTATGTATACAAGTGATATGATTGCAAACATCATGTTCTATCTCGAGAAGGTTGATCAGAGAAAGGATCTTCTCCTAGGATGTAGGAATGCATAGATCACATATTTACTAGATGAAATCAACATAATATTTCCTTATATGAAAGATGAGGTGACGGAATACAATTTAGGAACTCTAATTGGAAGTTCTTGGAGATGAAAGGTGTGAAGAAATAAAGGAAGATATCGTGTAATAAGAAATAATGGTAAATGCAGTCACCATATGGGATACCCAACAAATTTAAATATAATATCTCCGAGAAAGATATGAAGACTCTGATGGAAAGTCTGGAAAAAATAGTTACCATTAACAAGACATATCTTTAGGAGATGTGTCAACATTTACGTTCATGTTGATGCTTAAAGGAAGATGTCATGGTCAAAAACCTTCACAAAGGTAATTATGATTTAAGTTTTCATTACTTATTTCTGAACTAGGATCTAGATGGACTTATGCAGGACTACCCAAGGGAAGAAACATCAATATCTTCCAATATAACCACATGGAAGGATGAAATACCTTTCGAATAATAAATCATGATGAATGAAGCATAACATGAAACAATTCCATATGTAGATTGATCGATCATTTTCTAATGAGAGGTATGATGACATGGCTGACTCATGGATGAAAATGATGAATAGTCTATACCCTATGAAGAAGTCCCCAAAAGAGGAAGACTCCTTGATAAATAAAATACATTATAATGAAGGATGGAGCTCTTCTAGGAGTTGTTGTAGGTCCCTAATTATGAGGGAGGATAGAAACAAGTTTCTTACTTGGAAGAAACTTCAAAATTCCTATGCCGAGAGGAGCTTAGGTACATTCCTTATGTGGGAATGAGTAAATTTATCCTCGCTAATTGAGTGGGATAGTTAGACGCATTATTCTTGTCTTCACTTGGGAATACTAAATAGAGGCTTGGGTAATAATTTGGCATCTGATACTCTTTGAGGATGAGATAGGGCATCGAAGATAAGAGGAATCTTAGAGGACCAATATTCTTTGAGGGTTGGGTAGTGCAAGATTAGAGTAGTCCTCATGGAGCACACCTTGAGAACTCGAGTGGGGTATGCTCCAAAAGAGATAATTATGAGGGTGTCTATAAATCATTGGAATCGCCAACATTGAGCTCAGGTCTTGTCCAGAGATAGAGTTTTTAGTGAAGGCCTTGCTATATAACAATGTTGGTTAATATGAATCTAAACTAATGGGTTATCAATCCAATCCTTCTGATGAGAAATTCTTCAGATTGAGAAAGAACAAGTACCATTATAAATACCTCCATAGTTAAGAGGGAGTGTTGTAAAGTGTAACTAGGTCTGGTCTTCACAATGACATGTAATTGTGATTTTTATGTAAGATATGTGAAGAAGAAAAATAACGTTATTGTAATACTTGCATCATGGGTTTCATGAGAAAGAGATTTTATTTTAGTATAGGCTCCCATTGAGAGCCCTTAGGAATTTTTTCATCTAGTCATTAAAGCATAAAGAGTCATTGCCATGTAATAAAGGCATGTTACACATTGTAAAGAGTGACACTTGTCTATGTAAAGTCATCCTCCAAGATCTTTTCACTATCCCTATTCAAGTCGGCCTATAATGAAGGGACAAAATAAAGAGATAATGCCAGCACTACTCCCAGAGATCATGCCATTCTGACTGCCATGGACAAACACCTATATATACTAGTACTCGGCCTCATTTGGAGGCAATCAAGTTCGATCAAGAAAGTCTACAAACAAGTGCAAAAAACATACTAGAGAAATCATCTATCTCATCGAAGTAAAATGGAAGGAGGGTGAAGTTAGCTTGCAGATTGTTTTGGGTATTATATCCTCCCTCGTGTGAAGTTAGAAGATGGGAAGGTGCCAGAAGAAGGTTGAAGTCTTACAGCTACATCGAGGTGATCTTATTTTGGTATAATACCTAGTTATAAGGAATTAAATAGAAGTGAAATAGCTCTCTATCTTAAGACCAAGATTCTCAAGGAGACCAATATTCTCAGGGAAGCCAAGAAGAGGAAGAAGAAGAAGTTGTGTCAGAAAAGAGGCTAGTGAATTGGTCTTGGGAGGACTCTAGGGTCGTTTCCATGGTATTGATGTTCATCAATTGAAGATCTATAAGAATAATTTCGTTCGGTTTTTCTTCTGAAAGAGTGAGAGGTTTTGGCCCTGGCCAACAATCCTATATATTGTGTCTCTTGTTTCTCTTTTTGTTCATGATATGATAATTGTCTTGATGAGAAGAACATAAAAAATGCTACAAGAAAGAGAATATCATAATCAAGAAGCAAACATCTATTACAAGCAATTATCATAAGTAGAGAAATCAGCTAAATTCTAATGCCCTAGATTTCTCAACATTACGATCCATTCGGAGCGGCTAATAAGAGGATCATAGATGATCATGAAATGAAAGAGGTGGAGGATGAATTGTTTTCTCATTGTGCCTTTGAGGATGGAGGGTTCATAAATAATGACAAAAAAAACTTTTCCATCTTGAAGCTAGGAAAAGGAAGTTTCTAAAGGATAATGAGGCCTTATGGAGACTAGCGAGTAGTAAATTTGGCTTGGGTGCGGAGATGAAACACCATTTTTTTTCAAAAAATTGTAAAAGAAAGATGTGTTATGCTATCTAGAGCCTCAGAGATATGAAGGGTGGAATGCGACATCTTTTAAGGATCTTGCATGGTTGGGGAATGATCATTTTGGTACCCTCTTCAAAGTTCATATTGAAAATATTCTTAAAATAACATAAATTTTTCCTTAGTTTGTTTTCGAGTAGGGTAATATAAATCTCATTATAGAAGTATCAGACTCGAAATAGTAAGAGGTCTTATATAACTTATAGAAGGAAAAGAGCCCTCACTCAAATGGGTGGATTGTTGTTTTTTTTTTGGAATTTTATGATTTCTTTGTGAATGACCTTCAGGTAGTGAAGGAGTGTAGAAGGATAAGGATTATTTTAGCATATTTGAGTATAATATTTATATCCCTAATTCCAAAATTAGTCAATCCTACCTCCTTTAATGTTTTTTAACTGGTTTCACTCTTGAAATGCATCTAAAAGATTCTAGTCGAGTAACTTCCAGCCAAATTAAGATTATCCCATCCAAATCTATTTTCATGGACTAGCTTAGCTTTCTGGAAGGGTGACAAATCCATGAGACATTGGTGTTTTGTAGGAATGGCTCCACAACAAAAAATCACATAAAATTAAAGGAGAATTTTGAAAGATATACCCCTCCAAAGCTTGTGATAGGGTTAGGTCGCTTTATATCCAACTACTTCTAACCCATTTAGGTTTTGAAGTGCATTTTATAACTTGTATTATCATCTACCTCACAATGATATATTTTATGGTCTTGATTAATGGAGTGACATCCCCATTTTTCCATGTTGAGCGGGGTCTAAGACAAAGGTACCCACTTTCTCCACTCATATTATTATTAGTTGTTGAAGGTCTAGCTTGGTCGTTGACTAATGCAAAATGAAGGGGCTTACTCAGTGGTGTAGGGTTGGTAGAAAATTTGATTATTACCCTCTTGTTTTTTACATTAGGGGAATTTTAATGTAAAAGATGGGTCTCAAGAATGTACTAACAAATCTAACTTTAAAAGAACCAATATAATTCAAGATCATGATGTCATCCCCAAGGGTGGATATTTTGGAGGTAAAATAAGAAAACTAAATTTTTAATTGTATCTTTAGCTTATCCCCTTATTGTTAAAGTCAGTGATAGCATAGGAAGGTACTCTACATAGGTTTGGTGTCTTAACATGTGGAAGACATCATTTTCCTCTTACATATTATTACTTAGTGGAGTAAGTGACTTATATCTTGTTTCCTAATTCTAACATAGGAAAAGTACAATAATTAAGCTAACTAACTATTGTGGGTTATTAAGTCATTTTTTAAGGGTTAATAATTTAGCTATTAAGTGACCTAGAAATAATATCAATCGTATATCTCTAAGTTGGTTCTAGAAGGGATATTAGGGTTATGGATTTGGACTTAATGAAGATTATAAAGGGAGCTTATTGTTGAGAATGGAGCAACAAAGTCTCACTTTGAGTTTGCCTTTGCCAAACTAGAGAAAATTCAAATTTCTATTTTAGGAGAAATCTTGGAGGTAGTTAACTGAGCTGGCATGGAACTTTTCACTCAATTAACTTAGTTAATTCGAGTTGGGGAAGCTTAATTTTATTTTAGTATGTTTTATTTCAAATTTGTAGCAATATATTTTAGTTTAATTTGAGTTATTGTCATTTTAACTAGTTCTAACTGTCAGAAGGACAAGTGGAGGTCATGCTGTGGAAGTGGAATTTCAACCACATTTAGTGATCAATGAGTTAAGTGATAAATCAACCCAAAATAATTGTTACATGCAAAGATTTCAAGTTATGCAATTGATATGGATATTCCAAGGTGTTGTACTATTAGTTGTAGGATATTCCAATATCTAACACCCCTCTGTTGTATGTAACACTCTATTAACCTAAGCTAAGAAAGGCTAGGTCAAAGGTGTGATAATTAAAGTAAGTACTTTATTATTAAGCAAATAAATATAAATTAATCACTTGGAAAATGAGACACCAAGAGATGAGATTCTTGCCAAATAAAATTCCATTGTTGAATGGGAATGGATAATTCTTTCATGATAAGACTTCTAGATAAAATTCTAGATAAGCTTAATGGATTGGGAGATAGATATCCATTAGGTTTCTTAGCTGGAAAAAGATGCTAAGTTTAACATAAAATACTTACATGAGAGAAAGGAAAACTTTTATGGGAAAATCCTCGCGGGAGAGAAAGGTGGGCAAGATAAACATAAAATCCTTGCAGGAGAGAAAGGCAAGGTTTTATGGGAAAATCCTTGTGGGAGAGAAAGGTAAGATTTTCCACGAAAATCCTAGGAAAATGGATAAAAATATCCACCTAAAATCGGGATGCCACTAAAGGAAACCATATCATGAAAGTGCGCATTAAATACCCATTCAAGGGATCAAAAGAGGCAGTTGATCCATGGAAAGAACTCTCGGTTCGAGGGTGAAATAAAGGAAGTTGGTTCTAGGTTGGGTGGAGGTGCTCGATTTTCCAAGTGACATTATTTCAATTTCTCTTGTTGGATTCCATTTCATGGGATGTATTGTATGTTGCTCCTTACCTTGTATATTGTTAAATTCTCTAAGAATATGTGTATAGTTGCATGTGTGATCTTTGTGTAGGAGGATGATTGAATAATTATGCATGAGACAACTATGTATGATGAATAATTATGTTTTTAAGGTTTCCATTCTATAGCCGGTGGTTTAGGTTATTCATGCTAGGCCTTTTGCACCATGAATTTCATCCACTAAGGGTCGTCTTAACTATTTATTCACTGTGATTCGTATTGCATAAGATATATGTGTCAGTAATACTTTCGACTATGATAGTAGGACTATGATCATGATATAAGGCAATTCTAGCTACAATATATTTATGATAACAATTCCATTAATGATCATGATGAGTCAGCAAAGGAATGAAATATTTATGCATAATATTATCATATGGAATGCCCATGATTGATTTGTTTCTCCAAGTTGTAATGCATGCATAAGAGTTGATTTGGAATGTAGTAATAAATTATATTCATTGAACCTAAAAGTCCACGTCGTGGATCTAGTGGAGCATAGTAGGTAGTTGGTAGTATGTGCCAATGGGGTATGTGAAAAATGGTATCAGAGTTCTAAGTTCAATATTGTGGCCTAAGGGCCAATCTACTTCTTTAACTATGAGTGTGATGTAGGTCCTAAAATAGGTCCTAAATAAATAAGAGGTTTCATTGATTATAAAATTGCTATATTCAAGAATCCGTAAAGGATTGAAATTCAATCTAAAAATGAGGACGTTGAAGCAATAAAATATATAATATAATATTTATGTAGTGTCACAATGTTATATTTATTACTTGTAATCAATGGTAATTTTTAACTAAGGCATTTGAAAACATGGATTTTTTTTCATGAGTGAAATCTCCTATATTGCTTGTCAAGCATGCAACTAGTTTTGATTCCAATTGGCATAAAGGAATCAATTAAAAACAAAAGTAGTCCATTGGATCATTATATAGTGAAGGAAGAAGGGTAGAATCCTTACATGCCTATACTAATTTTTCAAGCAATATTTCGATGAAAAAATTACTCTTATAATGATTTTGTAGTTGGTAAAGTATGTATGAAGTGATATATATATATATATATATATATATATATATATCATGGAAAATATTGTATCATGCTATACGAAGGAATATAGATTAAAACAATGCAATGAAGGTGATACTATGGTACACTATATTTAAAGATCATACAAAGGCGTTGAAAGACCAATACAATTGTACTGATAAAAGGTTTGACTAACATTTACAAAGGTTGTGTTTATCAACGTATGTAAGGTTAAATCATCGCTGTAAAGCTTAACAATGCCTTCTCTCAGATCACAGTTAATTTCCTAAGAGGAAGATAGTATCACTAACAATAATTCATTATTGACAAACCTAAAATCCAAGCTAGCACTAAAAATAATATATGGTGTTTTGTTTTTTTGGATAAATACACCTTATAAATAAAGAGTAAGACAAAGTCTAAATGTGAAAACAAAACTAACTAGGTGATCTATCGAAGAGGGGAACCACAATGGGTCTGTGAGGTGGTAATGGAAATAACCTCACTTGGTTAGAAACATGTGTAGGAATTTCATTATGGTCAAAGGGTTTAAATAACTTTGAACCTACATGCACCTGTAAGACGAAGTCCATAAAATAATACGAAGAACAATGTTTCAGGGAGTATCATTTTTTGGAAGGGTTATTGTGAAAGTCAATATATTGTGCATAGTGGTTAGCTCGGTTGTGGAACCTTTATAGACTGGTTCCCTGTGAACTACACAACTTCTAATAAAATGCATGCAACAGTAGTGTCAACGTACATTCATGTTTTATCTATTGGCGGAAGTTAGTATAGCTTTCTATGCATATCAATAAATGTACTTAACATTGAACCTTCCCTGGGTAGGTACCTTACCCAAAAGTCTTCAACTTAAGCAGTTCCATTTGGTAATGGGGTGTACATAGTCATCTAAGAACTGCCATGTAATCTTGGTTGTGCAACCAACTACAACCTTTCGTATTAAATAAATGCAATTCCCTCATGAGATCCTCCCTTCAATTTCCTCTTGCATTGTGGGCACTGAGAAAATCACTTGGTTTGATCATCGAAGGAATGAGGATAAAGCATGAGGGACGCTTTCTGTATTACTGTAGAATTGGATTCTTGCTTATACAGCTCATGAGCTTGTAACAAAATTTTGAGCCTTTGAGATTTAAAGCATGCCTGGTTATGATAGCTTAGAATCATGTTTTATGGGAAGCTTTAAATCAAGGACGCCTTTCCAATTGCAATAGTGGAAAAAATCATGTTGAGGACCATTGAGTTTCTTTCCAATCCGCAGTGTCTATCTTTGGATTTAGCCAGTAATCTAGAGAGGTTCGAGTTGCCTTAAAAACAACTGGTTGGATAAGGTTTATCCCTTTGACAATGCTCATAGCTATATTTTTTTCCGTTCCACTGAAGTTTGGATCAACAAGACTGGTGCTTTATTTTAGTATTGCTCGGTTTACTTTCTTTAACCATTGAGTTGGAGCTATTTCAAAAAGGGACATAACCATTGGATAATGGTTATTTAGTTGTTTCGATAACTCTATTGAACCTTTGCATTATGGATAGAGGCAACACATTTTAAGGATTTCAAGATCATTTTAAATAGCAACTATAGCCATTACATGATGGGGGCTAAGTTTATCAACCTTGGGTGTTACAAGTTGTACCTTCCTGGAATGAGACGATGTTGAGCATATCTTCCTCAGGGATATACATATCCACCATCATCAGGTGTACGCAGGAAGACCAACAAATTTGATTTAGAAAGAATTTTTCCCGTGGGAAGCTAAGCCAGTGAAGGTCAATCCACTATGTTAGTGCACGCAAACGAGGGAAGCCTAACGTAAAAGCTAAATTAGTTAATGATGGTATAGGATTCAAGTCGACCGAGAGTATAAATGTCATGGGCAACAGGTGCACCTAATGATCTCTAGCATCTTTTGTCATCAAAAACATGTGATCAATGGTCTTGTAAGGGCTCCTCCAAGATGATTGAGACAAAAATGTTCATTAGACTCTCTCATATCGAATGCGCTGTCCTAGAATTGAAAGGAGGGAAGTACATTTGATGCAAGAGGGGAAATAAGGGTTGAAAGAAGAAGCTCGTGGAGTGCCAAATAAAATATCCCAGAAAGTGAAGCCTAGATTCCATTCGGGTTTCGAGGAATGTTTGGAAAAGAGGCAACCTAGAGTCGTACAAAAGAAAAGGCACAATAATTAAATTATGAGTTGTTCGTTTTAATGCATAATGCATACCTTTTGTTAGTTACCTCCTTGGAGTTGCGAAATTGCATTATGTGTTCAACCTTTCTTATTTTGCATGACATGATTACATGCATGTACTTACATACAATGTATGACCCTTAGAATGATGACACACATTTCTATTCAATTTTATGATTGAGGCTGAGATCTTGTAAATTGCAAGCTAGTAATTCTCATTTCCTGTAGGTTGCATTCCATGTTATAAGCTCATTTTCCATACTTCAATGATTCTTCCTCTTACTCTGAGGTCTTGCGCTCGCATTTGAAGGTCGATCTCTGAAATTCAATTGATTATAAGACTTCGTATTTCTTAGGAATGTTTGAATTAAAATGATAACGCTCAACCTATATTGTTTTGACATCGCACAGTGTGACTCAATAGACAACTATTGTGTCTTGTTTTGGTTTCCCTATCTTTGTAATGAGATGGAAAACTTCCTGCAGAGTAGATTCACTATGACATGGATATCCTCTAAATAGAAACACACATGTATTACACTGCAACCTGTGGCTCATTCTTCTTAACACTCTGTTATTTGCATTGCATTATCAGTCAGTCGTTGTGAATACCTGTAGTTCATAGTGAACATTATGGCATTTATATACTATCCTGTGTGGTTATATTTTGTGGCTCAATCCAATGGGATCATTATACATACGACAACAACATCGATCTAGATATTAGCGATCACATAGATCATATTCTTCTACACTAGAGATTCTCATAACTCTTCAATAAACCCATTATACATAATTATTTTATTGCAATCCAAATTACAATAATCAGTATACTCTTTCAACGGTTCGAAGACAATCGAGTTTGAACAAGTTGGACTTAACCCTTGCACTTTAACTCAAATTTCTCAAGTCTAAGTATGGTATTTCATACACCATGGTGGATAACTATAGTAGCATTGTGGAGAGGAGAAAACCGGAAAAGTTAAATGGCAATAAATAATTCTGCAATGTGGGTATATAACATAGAACCTTGCAACGATGTGGTGGAATTCAGACTAATAAAAATAATAACAACAATTAACATATTTATAAATTTGAATAAGTATAAATGGACAAATTGGTCATAGTTCTATTTTGCCTACTTATTAAGTGTTGGGAATTAGATGGAAATTAATTTTTTATTTCATTATATGTTCTCCAAAACTTAAGTTAATGTGAATACTCTTGGGGGACACAAATACTCTATACCATGATTTGAAAGTGGTTTAAAATACTTATGCATGATAGACCTTGTTTTAAATGTTCATATTTGAGCTTAATGAATGAACAAATTGTAAGGTATGATTATTGTATTAAATGTTTGGATGAGGAATCCTAGTGATGTGGTCATCATGCTTTATTAATATAGATGTAAGTGTTGAAAGGAGTAATTATGGATAAATAAATATGAATACTATTTTTAATTGTGTACCAATATGTCTCTTCTACCATACCATCACCATATTGCTTTACTCATATTAAATTAAATTATGAGTTGCACAATTGCTGTGCGTAGTATAATCAAGAACATAGCTTAATAGAATGAATATTATACTTATAACAGATCTTAAGGGAAGAAATTTTGAACTCTTATGAGGTAAATGGCAAGGAGAAAAGATAAAAGCCATAGATCATGGTCAACATGAAGAAAGATTAAAATAAAAAGTATATAAACGGAAACTATAAAAATCTGTAGAAATTGATGGTTAATTAAGTGGGTTCCATCCTAGAACAAATTCTGATGATTTTACTGATGAAAGATAGGTCAGGTCCTCATACAAAGTATCATATTATGTAATTTTATTTTTGTCTTTTGATTTAATATTGTTGTGTTGATTGGTGCATCTACATGTAATGATGCAGTTCATTTTTTATATGGTTTTGCCAATGGATGAATCATTTAATTCACCCTTAGTAGGAAAGTGCTCTAAATATACACTATTGGAGGGAACTAAACCTTACGAGGGTATTATTCAGATATTCAATAGAAATATACGTAATTAATTGGGCATGCATGGTTTGGAACCTACGGGTTTCATTGAGTAAACTAATATCTCAATAACTATAACTGAGGTAGATAGAAGCACAAATTATATTCCAATCTAGATGGAACTAGGGTAAAAGTTGTGCAAGAAATGCACAAATGTAGTACAAATCATTGTATGCATGTTGTAGGAAACATCATACATTAATAAATTATGACCCTAATAAGAAGCTTAATGGTACTGACACCAAAAGTACATCCAGTTTAAATACATAATGTGAGTGTAAAATCAACTTCTGGTGCTTCTTGGTTAATAGCAGAAAGACAATATTAAGCTCAAGAGCACATTCTCCAAGGCTCACTCAAATTCTAGTGTGTAATAAAAATTGCAACTTAAACTGTTCAACCCCAAACTCCACAACCTTAATGTACATATCCATCTAGATATATATGGGATTCTGTTAATATCTCACAAATAAGAACCTTTCAAAAAGATGCTTCCAGTAGAATGATTGAAGATCTTACAAATGTACTTCTTATGGAAAGTGATAAGTTAAAAATGATTGGTGTGTTTCTACTTTATATGAATAAAGTATACTTGCATATTAGATATGGTGGTGCTTGATGCATTAGATAAATTCAAAGAATCCTAATGACTAATAGGAATTGTACACTAGATTTAGAACATGACCGGTCTGAATTAATAAACCAATATCTCAATAATTATAACTAAGGTAGATAGAAGCACAAATTACATTCCAATCTAGATGGAACTACGGTCAATGTTGTGCAAGAAATGCACAAATACAATACAAATCACTCTATGCATGTTGTAGGAGACATTATACCTTAATAAATTATGACTCTAATAAGAAGGTTAATGGTATTGACACCAAAAGTACATCTAGTTTAAATACATAATGTGAGTGTAAAAGCAACTCCTGCTGCTTCTCGGTTAATAGCAAAAAGACAATATTAAGCTTAAGAGCACATTCTCCAAGGCTCACTCAAATTCTAATGTGTAATAAAAATTGCAACTTAAAGTTTTCAACCCCAAACTCCACAACCTTAACGTACATATCCATGTAGATATATATGGAATTCTGTTAATATCTCACAAATAAGAACCTTTCAAAAATATGCTTCCAATAGAATGATTGAAGATCTTACAAATTTACTTCTTATGGAAAGTGATAAGGTAAACATGATCAGTGTGTTTCTACTTTATATGAATAAAGTATACTTACATATTAGATATGGTGGTGCTTGATGCATTAGATAAATTCAGAGAAGCCTAACATCTGATAGGAATTGTACACTAGATTTAGAACATGACTGGTCTAAATTAATAAACCAATCTTTAGTAAACCAGAAGTTTTCACATTAATCAGACTTATGATAATCAAAGGATCTTATGTTGGTAGTAAAATAATGCATGCATCAAGTAAAATGGAACATATAAAATGTTTTTGACGAGGAAGAAAGAGGATAACAAATCATGCAACAACATGTTGCTAAATTAAGAAGATGATGGCTAAGTGGCACTGGTAATCAGGATTGTTTTGCACAAAGATATTGGGTATCTAGCAATCTATTCAAATAAACGGACAACTGTATAATATGAAATTCATATTTTGTATCACTATTTCCTATCCAATAATCTTGAAGAACTCTGCCTCTCAGATTGCATTAATAGTCTTGTCTGGTTCTGAATAGGACAACATAACAAGTTTTGCATAAATGATGCAGGAATTCATGTTACTGAATTTGATAATTGATAAATAAGTTATATTCTCTTGTTTCTAGGGTTGCTTTAATGTTAAAATGAGGTGTTAGCATGTGAATTCCCTAGGATCACACCCTGGTATACATAGTACCTAAAAACTTAGAGGGTGTGGAATTGAAAACATTGTAACCTTCACTTATGATTCATGTATAGATGTAGGGACATACATACTTATTAGATTTGTATATATACTAAATTAATCATGGCCAACAAAGTGTTGTGAGTAGTGCTAAAAAGATAAAACCAGAAATCAGATGGCATAACTAGATGTAGTATGCATGATTTCCTCTATGTTATCATATTACTAAAATTTTCCTACAACCACGAGATACATGAAAAGGATTTTAAAAATTTAATCAATTGAATAATTTGAGATAAAAATATTTAGTTATTCTCTCGTTTCAAAAATAAACAGATCCATGGATTCCTTAAATCAACAAACCAAGCATGGTTTGATTAAAGGTAGTGTGAATAAATAAAGAATTTTTGTCGTTGACTTGATGTTATAATAATATTAACATTGTTTGGAAACATGTGGATCATGTATATGTCATGCATATGATGCTATGGACATTGAGTATTGTGTACATGTTGCACAGGTGGTACCGTGTACATGTGGTACAGATAGTGCTGGTGTGGCTGCAGGTATTACATAATATATGACATGATTGTATGTATGTACACATGGTTAAGGATAAGGTGATGGGTGATTTCCTGGTGTAGAAATGGTCCAGAGTGCATGCATAGGCAAGACAATAGTCAAAGCTAAGGATTGGTTAAAGGTTAAGTATCTGTATTTTATTTCAGCTTAGTATGCATGAGATTTATGATTTTGGTCTATGATGATATCATGTGATCTATGATTGATGGTTATGAGTTAAGGTTTTGATGGTTATGTTCTGAGCTAACCTGATGTGATACTATTACACATGTTGGGTGGTCGAATATGCTAGTTGACTTGTTGTGACTAATGCAGGGAGACTGCAGGAAGTGAGTGTTTGGCAAGAACACTAATGCATTGGAAGAGAATGCAATGTCTTCTTATTATAATGAAAATAAGGGATCATAATTAAATGGCGGGCAACATTAACCCATATTTACTAAAATACTAGTACTGTTACATTAACTATGGTAAACAAAATTGAGTTTCAGCATCGGAAAATCTCTCACTAAATTTGATTGAAATAAATGTACAAGTAGAAATAAAAGGGGATTTCTAGTAGAAATCCTTTGTAACCAATATATCGGAAGATCTAATTCAGGTGGCAAGGTCAGAGGAACTTGAAAATGCAGAAATAACTACCTATGAATGAGGAAATAAATTGTAAGATGCAGTTATACACCGAGGATGGTATAAATTTAAAGGGGGGAGAATGTAACACCCCTTCATTTTATGTAACACTCTCTTAACCTAAGATAAGAAAGGCTAGATCCATGGTGTGATAATGAAAGTAAATAATTTATTATTAAATAAATAAAGATAAATTAATCACTTGGGAAACGAGACACCAAGAGATGAGATACTTGCCAAAACAAATTCCATTGGTGAATGGGAATGGATAATTATTTCATGATAAGACTTCTAGATAAAATTCTAACTAAGCTTAATGTATTGGGAGATAAATATCCAGTAGGTTTCTTAGCTGGAAAAATATGTTAAGTTTAACATAAAAGGCTTGCAGGAGAGAAAGGCAAGCTTTTATGGGAAAAACCTCATGCGAAAGAAAGGCGAGCAAGATAAACATAAAAGCCTTGCAAGAGAGAAAGGCGAGCTTTCATGGGAAAGGCCTTGTGAGAGAGAAAGGTGAGGTTTTCCATGAAAAGCCTAGGAAAATGGATAAAAATATCCACCTAAAAGTGGGACGCCGCTAAAGGAAACCATATCATGAAAGAAGGTATTAAATACCCATTGAAGGGATCAAGAGAGGCGATTGATCCATGGAAAGAACTCTCAGCTCGGGAGTGAACTAAAGAAAGTCAGTGCTAAGTTGGGTGGAGGTGCTTGATTTTTCAGGTGACATTATTTCAATTTCTCTCGTTGGATTCCATTGCATGGGATGTACTGTATGTTGCTCCTTACCTTGTATGGTTTCGAATTCTCTCAGCATGTGTATAGCTACATGTGTGATCTTTGTGTAGGAGGATGATTGAATAATGATGCATGAGACAACTATGCATGATGAATAATTAAGTTTTTAAGGGGGAGGGCACTTATTTGACCAGTTGAACTAATCCTTAGGGCTTCCCATTACCATTTATATTATCAAAGTTTAAATTAAAATATTTTCTCAAATTGGGTGATGCCAGTTATTTGGTAATGGTGACTGTTTACTGGTCAACATATTTTTTTCTTAATAATTATTTTCTTAAATTTCAATGAGAGTTGTTTCTTCAAAAAAATCTGTAATACCTTTTATGTTTGTCACGATTATCATCTTCTTATAATCTAATGGGAGTTGGTTCTCGAAGGGAAACGCACTTATTTAGCCCGTTGAACTAATCCTTAAGGCTTCCCATTACCATTTACATTATGAAAGTCTAAATTAAAATATCTTCTCAAATTGGGTAATGCCAGTTATTTGATAATGGTGACTATTTACTGGTCGACATATTTTTTCCTTAATAATTATTTTCTTAAATTTCAATGAGAGTTGTTTCTTCAAAAATCTGTAATATCCTTTATTTTATGTTTGTCAGGATTATCATCTTCTTATAATTTAATGGGAGGTGGTTCCTTCACATAGAAATTAGAAATTGTAAAAAAAATTCTTCATTTTAATTTTAATTTTTAAATGTATTTGTTAATATTTTTTACATTTAAATAATTATAATTTGAATAAAAATAAAGAAATTATAGATAATATTACCAAATTAGAAAAAGGTATGTAATTTTTTTCAATTTTAGTTTTTATTCTCAAATGTATTTATTAAAATTTTTATAATTTAAATAAAAATAAGAAATTATAAATAATGTTACCAAACTAGGAAAAAGTATGTAATGCTTATTTGGTAATGGTGACTGTTTCGGCCCCATCTTTTTTTCCTTGAAAATTAATTTCCTAGATTTCAAGGAGAGTTGGTTCCTTCTAAGATCTCTAATATCTTTTAGGTTTGTTTACCTGGATTATTATCTTCTTAAAATGTAATGGGAATTGGTTTTCTTTCTTATTTTTATTTTAATTTTTAAATGTATTTATTAATATTTTTATATTTAAACAATTATAATAAAAATAAAAATGTAGTGTTAATTTTATAGTTTAGGTTTGTGGAGGATCTATTGGTCAGTAGTTGTAATAGATGATACCAAAGTCAATTACTCAAATTTTATAGACTATTGCTAAATTTGACGCAAATTTGGACAAACCTACTTTTTCCTGGCAGATAAAGGTGTCATTTTCGCCGGTGACATTGGGAACAAGTCAATGGTTAGATGTTAGATGTATCAATTGTTTCTTCATCCTCCCTGTCCCTGTGAAGGATGTTGGATGTCTTAGTTGTTTATTTGTCCTCTGCCCTAGCGCCGTGAGGGAGGGGTTGGTGGTCCAGGGCTTGATCATAAAGTCATCCTTGGTAATGATGTTCCGCTCCATGAGGTTGTGAAAAAGGCGGACCTCATGATTATTGGTCAATGTTAAGGTTGATGTTCCAACATAAAAACCCTTAGCGATTGGGAGGCATGGGAATGCGGGCAATGTTGAAGAATCTGGGGCACATGTAGTTAATGAGATTCTTCTTGACTTGATAACTATTTGTGAGGCATTTTCAATTTTCATATTATCAAAATCTTCTCTTTGAAATTATTAGAGTGTGTGTTTCTTATTTCATCAAATAGATAACAAAAACAAAGAGACAAGAATACAAGATGTTGGCATTCTGCAAGGGCTAAAAACTCTCTCTCTCGATCAGGAAAACCCACACATAATTATTCTTATAGAGATTCCTATTGATGAACACCAAGACCATGACCCTTGACTTATTATGCCACTCCAAGACCAAGACACCAATCCTCTTCTTTGTCACTATTGAGATAATCATCGTTGATGTAGCACTAAGGTCATCATCATGATCTTCAATGTTGCTACATCTTTGCACTTTCATCAAGGTCTTAACTGTACCACCGAGATATTATTAAGGTATGCCCTTAGGCCCATCAAGGTCACGTGATCATAACCTTGTGGTAGAGTCTCCATTGAGATCATATATATGCTTATGATCATGACTGCAGAGAGTGTTACTATAGGAACTTCTTTTTCGAATTATGTTGAGACTATGTAGACTAATGTGCGATCTCTGAGATTCTTGTCATCACTACTATGCCAAGATTATACTGTCTAGAATGATGAGACAGAGTGTTCCCCTCTTTCACTGAAACCCTTATCATCATGCTTATGTCGACAATGTTACTATTTATGTAGCACACATCTAAAGCTATAGTGATTTCGTCTGAAGTGTGAACCTTATGCGAAGATAGACAGTCATGTAGCCATTTGAAATTTGAGTTCCTGTACCTATGAAGTAGTAGAGATGCTTCTACGAAATTCTAGGTTTCTGTGGTGACTCTAGTCACCTATTTATAGGTGTTATGCCTCCATAATAAGCCAACATGTCAATGTGAACTTATGTCTATATTTTATTGAGTCGACATGTCATTTGTATATACTTTGAAGCTAAATTAGCTGATCTCTCCATCATTTTGCTAAAAATATTCTTCTTTGGAGGATGGTGCTTGTCTTTGAAGGTTATTTGACACTAGCTTGACCCATATTCATGCTCAAGAATATCTCTTTAACATGAATTTGATTCTTTGACTTTCTTAGACCTTTTGAATGAGCAAGAAACTCTTTCGAATAATCTACAAAAATAATATTTCTTTTTTTTATATAACTACAAAGATCAAAATTACAGTTACAAATACCGAACCAAGTTACACTTCTCTTCAACACTCCCTCTTAACTAGGGAGGTATTTACAATGGCACTTGGTCATTCTCAATTTAAATAATTTCTCATAAGAAGGATTGGTAACCCATATGTTATAACATCATAGTAACCAATGTTTTTTATAGCAAGGCCTTCACTAACAACTCTACCTCTCATAAGATCAAAGCAAAATGTTGGTGAGACCAATGATTTATAGACACCTTTATCATTATCTCTTAAGGTACATACCCACCTAGGTGTCCACTGAGTATTACCTTCTAGGAATATTTTATCTTGGGTTCCCAGCCCTCAAAGAATATTAGTCCTCTTTCCTACTCTTATCTTGGATTCCCTACACATCCTCAAAGAGCATCAAATTCCAAATGATTACCCGATCCATCATTCTTTCTTCTGACGTGAAGACAAGAATGTTGTGTCTATCATGTGTCTACATTTCCATTCATGACCTTCACCTAGACTTATAGTTATTAGTGCTGGTCTATTGTGTTGTCCCTCACACCTCACTCATTTCTTTGCAAATGGTCAGTTGTCTAGGATGCATAAGAGCAATGAATTTGAAGCAATTTCCTAAGCCACAAAAGCTATTAGATCTTGATTAGACCCTCTCCATTGCATAGTGCTTGAAATGAGCTTTCCAACAATACATAGAAGTCTCAAAATGTACCTCTAGATCAGAAGATATGGCATATGGAATGAGTCTTGTTGCATTGAACTAAGGAAAATAACTTATTGGAGGACCCCAGCCATAACAAGTTGAGCATATGGAACATCTCGTAGTCCCGCATTCCACATGACCCCCATAGTTCCTTATGTGCCATCCTTTAAGGAATTGCGGGGCAGGAAGAACGCCAATAATGTTAAAACATTAGGGAAGTGTAGAGGCTAATTTACACTAAAGATCATTGAAAAACCAAGCGTAGGCGGACCCCCTTTCTCTCCCCTCTAGGGGAGCCACATCGCACACTACCCGAAGTGCCATACCCCGCAAACCCACAGTCCCACAACTTCACACTACCCGCAGTCCCGCATCTGACATATCAGCAAGGTCCTAGGGAACATACTTAAGGTTATCGGTAGTTCAAAGTGTTGAATTCCGATATCGTATCCTACAAGTCCCGTCGTCCCATAGGTCCCCGCATCCCACAAGTCCCACAGGTTTGCAGGTCCCGCCCATCCTCGCATCCCACATCTCGGTGACCTCGGAGTCCCGCAGTCACATCAAACTCCAAAACCTTGTCGGGCATCAATCTTGCGATATAGTGTGAAATAACCAAGGATGGCTGAAAAAGTCTAAGACAAAAAAGCATGGAAAAACCAAGGCCAAGTCGCTCACTTCTCTCTCTTCCATGTGGCAGTATGGTGATATGGTAAATCCTGCATCTCACAATCCAGCAATATCGATGAATCAATGAAATTTTCATTTCAAGACTGTGCAGGGGCCGATTTTGCGATACAATGTAAAAATTATGGGAGGGCCCAAATTCATGAACAAAGGAAATGCACGTGAAAGCAAGGCCAAGTAGGCCTTTCTCTCTCTCCTCTAGGGGGCCACAAGGCAGCGTAAGATTGGTCCTTAGAGCTAAAATTGTAGCTAATGCTATCAATAATGTGGTAGTATGGAGGACACATGGCAGTACAGACATTGATGTGGCAAGGGACACGTGTCACTCAGTTTTAGCATTTTCATGGGTCCTATTGGGCCATTTCTGGGTGACACATGTCACCACTCGCACGTGACACATGGCAATGATGATGTCATCCCTCATATTTGTGATCGCATGAAATGAAAATTATTTCCTCCGTCGATGCTCCTCCCCAACTGCGATTGCGATAAGGAAGAAGCCCCCAGATGCGATATTTCATATTCTCTATTTGATAAAGATTTTGCGTCCGGACTTCAGTCGATGCAGTGTAAGAGAAAATCAAAGGGTATTTTGCATTATAAAATAAAAATGCCCCCTGACACAAGTTTAAATGCCTTAGCACCTAAAAGGTTAAAGCCCCTGGTCTTAGCTCGTGGTTATATGAAGAAAATAGAGTTAAGTGCGCTACATCAAAGGGGGGTTAAGGGGGAAATCAAAAAGTTCTTGTTTCGCCTGTTTTAGAGGTAAAAATGTCATGGTTGATAGACTTTGTTGTTACACTACATCAAGGCATTGATAGTGCAGGATTGTGCAGAGCTTTCAAAGACATTTAGCTTGGTAGTAGGGGTGTTTAATGGAGGGATGGTACATTCAAACTAGGTGTGGGCACATTCATGAGAAAACTATTATGCAATACGCATCCAAAGTCGACGCCAAATGCAGCTGTAACATTACATGTAGAAGATCGAGCATTCAAAACCAAGTATGGGCAGAGTAAAAAATGGCTCTTTATCACCTGCTTCCAAGGTCGGCATCGAAGGCACTAAAGGCAGAAATGACAGCAGTTAGATGAGTAGAATAGGAAACCATACCATCAACTAGATGTAGCTTGAAGCCAAACTAATTACAGGGATGAGCGTGGAGATATTGCATTAATGTTTCATATGTTTTTTGATCTTGTGATGTGCTTTCCTTTATGAGGCAATTACTATTTTTTGTGATGCTTTTTAGACAAAGAGCTTTCCTTGGCCAAGACAACAAGCTGATCTGATAGCTGAGACTCAACCCAGGGATATTTTGTATAGTATCATGATTGATAACGCACAACTTCTTCTTATAAATAGGGGGTAGAAACACTGAATAAAGGTTTCTAAATTTGCAAAGAAAGGTTGATATTTTTCTGAGACTGTATCACTTAGTTACATAGTTCTTTGACGCGGTCCCTTTGTGTCACTCCTTCTTTGTTGCTTTCTTCTTAGGAGCAGCTCTGTCTCTCGGGACAGTTGCAAATACTTGTGATTATGTTGGTGCCTTCAGTCCTCCTGTGATCTACAACGCTCGGATACCATGTTGAAATTTGTAAGTCTAACACGTTAGAAATTCCTCGTGCATTATCTGGTTTATTTCACCTACTTGTTTATTCCTTAAAAAGTTGTTTAACCATATAAATACTGAAAAGAAAAACACAAATACAGTCTCAACTCATATACAGATCATCAACTGAAATAATAAACAAACACACAATCGATACCGTTATTTTTGGACAATCATCGCCGGAAAAACCAAACTTGGGAAAATTGGTGCAATAGTTCTGAGGGTTTTGTTATTAAGCATCTTTCTTGAATACAACTAATGTGCCAAACTAACTGACCCAACAAAGATTTCTATCTCGTAGTAATACCTCTCTTCGGAAGCAGATATTCAACAAGTCTGCCCCATGAAAGTCTCTCCAATGCTTCTGTGGGGCTCTGCGTCAGCCCTCCTGGCCTTTTTGTCACTCTAAAACCCTTTGCATCAACCTTCTTCTATTTTGCGTTGGCTCTCTAGCCTTTTGCGTCACCCACGTAGGCGCTTCTAGCCTCTACGCAGTCGCTCTTGCCCTTTGCGTGGCTCTTGCTGCCACTGCCTAAGCACCTCAATCTCTTTGCTGGTCCTTCAGCACTATCTCTACCTCTCTGCTATGCACTCACTGCCCCTCATTACAACTTAGATGACTTGTTCGAATTTTTTGAGCAAACCCTGCTCTCGAAAATCAAATCAACTAATCAATCTTGGCGAGTCTCGAACTCACTCTCAAGCCTCCTCTTATACTTTTTTTGTTGAGTCTTCAACGACCGAGATTAAATTTCTAATCAATGGCTAAGGTTAGATTTGGCTTGATCCATGTCTTTTAGAACATTCTCACCAAGTTTTATATTAATACCCATTAATATTTTTATTTTACTAAGTTTAGACTTACGAATCCATTAGAAATATTAATTATTTTAATATCTCTCTAACTGGGTGGAATTTTCCCCAAACCATTTCTTGGTCTTGGAGATCTCATGTGTTTTAGCCTCTCTACCAACTTTCATTGCTAGATCACATCTGATGCTACCCCAAATCAACAACTCCTAGATATGATCTCGATGATGATAGGAGAACCCCAACAACTAGATCTATTCTAGAAGGCAAGGTAGAGGGTGATCTTCAAGTAAAGGAGGGAACTATGGTCACAAAGGTGTGTCAGGTGATATAGATCATGATATACACATGGGTCCAACGATAGTACTGGACCCAATCTTTCAAGGAACTAACTAAGGAGGATTCACTGTACCCTTAGCCATACTACCCGACTACCCTATTGTACGTGTGAGTAATCTCCCCGAGTGTTGTTATCAATGTAATGTAGAAGCAAGACGACCAATGGATTCTTTAAGGTCACGTCTTAGGTTATCCTAAGGGGATTCCGATATACCCACAGGTAGTGGAAGTGCAATTCATGCGCAATTCTATCTAATGTGCTACTACTCGAAGGCTACCCACAAGGGTTACAAGGGAGTCCAACAAGTGTGACTACCTCTTATAGTTCTTATGTGCCTACATCCCAAAATCTGCAGGTTTATGTGCTCAACGACAGATCTTGTGATTTGAAGATGCTGAAACACGTCTCTAGCCTATAAAAAAACTGGTATTGTGCGACTCCTAATCTCCAAACACTAGCCACGTATCCATTGAAGAGCCCATGACAATGACAAGGAGTTTAATAATGTTACAATGGTAGGTAGCGGTGGATTATAACTCCAGTTCCAAAGAAAAATAACACAAGCTGTGATACGAATAGGTCTAGAGATTTGAAGCATATAATAACATGTTAAATAACACAAGCTGTGATACGAATAGGTCTAGAGATTTGAAGCATATAATAACATGTTAACAATATACCTTCACACGATACTCTTTCCAACGACATAATTAAAATAATGAAATATGGCTGGTATGACGTATGTGGAGTCGGGGAAACATTCATGTGAACATAAGGAATAGGATCAAACCCCTCGATTAACAATGTTGAAGTTAATTACTTATGTTTATCACATGATACAACGAAGTACCAATAATTTAATATTTGGTCATGTTAAATGAATCTATGAATTAAAAAAATTTGAGGTAGCTATTGTAAGTAAATAACTTTTTATTTTTTATTTTTTTTTAAAGTTAATTACTTATTCTTGTTTGAAGTTAATTACTTATGCCTATCACATGATACAACGAAGTACCAATAGTTTAATAATGGGTCATGTTAAATGAATTATGAATAAAAAAAATGTTGAGTTAGCTATGGTAAGTAAATATTTTTTTTTTAACTTTTTTAAAGAGTTGATGAACGTGACACAGGGTCATACAGATGTAGGATTGTAATTTCTTTTTTAAATAGGAGTTTTTTTAGTGCGATTTTTTGGACTTTCACTTGTTTGACTCGGCTGAAAATTTTGAGGTGAAACTTTGATTTGTATTATTTAAACTTGTTTTTTGGACTTTCACGTGTTTGAATCTGGCACAATATTTTAAGGTGAAATCTTGATTCATATTATTTAAACTCGTTTTTTGACTCTATATATGGATTCAACACCCTGAAACAACGTAGCGTAATTGGATTGTGCACGGATTACCCATCTAGTTTGTGATTTCAATAAATTCATAGCTTATTTTTTGAGATATTAGACCGGAAAAACCCATAGGAAAAGTTTCCAAAAAGTCTCACTAAAGATAACTCACTTTAAATAGGCTATATTCTATATTAATATCATAGGTCAATACTAGACTGGAAAAACCCACAGGAAAAACTTCCAAAAAGTCTCACTACAGATAACTCTAAATAGGCTATATTCTATATTAATATCATAGGTTAATACTATGGGTCAATACCGTGGGTCCTTTTTTATTTTTATTTTTATTTTGTTTTTATAGGGTTATTTTTATTTTTATTTTATTTTATTTTATTTTGTTGAAGGTAAAATATTTACATTATTTTACTTTAACTCAGTTAGATATTTACATTAACTAAGTTAACATGTTTAAGTTACATTACATTTGGTTAGGTTACAACATCTCTACCATATTGGGTCTAAGAGCACCTCTCACCACAAGGTAGCATAGTTTATAAAAACTAACTAAATCAGCCTAGATCCATCTTAACTCGGGATCTACAAAGTGTGGAAATGGATAAATTCTATTTTCACTCTAAAAGAGGTTTATTTATCAATATTATCTCTCTCATCCCTTGGTAGATCACGAGTTAAGATGCATTTAGACCAGTTTAATTTCCCCCTTGAGCTAAGTTATATTCAACATGGGCCATTGTTATTTTTATTATTATTTTATTTTTATAGAGTTATTTTATTTTATTTTGGCCCATTAAAACATTTACACTACATTATATTAATCTTTTTACTTAATTTTATTTTTATTTTTAAATAATTTGGCTTTGTCAAAATGTTAAACATTACATTACATTTCTCCTATACTCCTTATACAAGTTAAACATTTATGCATTTAAAAAACCATGAAACAAGATTCTTAACTATAAAGATTTCTTTTCACTTTAACACGGAGATTCCTAATAGGGTTTTGCAACATCATGGTTAGATATCGTGGATTATCATTACTATGAAGCTATAAAGCCCAAACTTAGTGGATTATCATTACCCTGAGCCTACAAAACCCAAACTCCATTCATATTACAGTTGCTCACATGACAATTTTTTTTAATCAATCAATTTAATGAAAAGGACAAAAAAACAAGACTTCTTCTTTGGAGATAAATATCAGTTTTTGACTTTTATATAAATATTTAAATTTCAATCATCTACTTAACAATTATTAATAATTAATTTAAGTTTCTCAAAACTCAATTCCAAAATAAACACATCTAAAACTCTATTCCAAAATAAAAACCTCTATTAATATAATTATATAAATATGTTAAAAAAATAAATTGCAAATATTTTTAAAGCTAAAACAATATCCATTTTAAATACAAATTTATATTTACACATAATATTAAATAAAATTAATTGATTAAAACAATATATAACAACATTTTAGAAACTAAATTTTTATATATATAATTAAAAAAATAAACAAATAATATATTAAAAAAAATTAACATATTTAATAAATTCAAACTAAAAATAACCTCGTATATGAATTTTATGGGAGTTTCTATAAACTAATAAAGAATGTGAAGAATCAAAGACTCAACAGGATGACTGTGTAGGAGATGGGTGGTTGATAGAGGGTAAACTGTTATAGTTGAATTCTCCCACATAATATGAATACGTTATGTACGTTGGTTCTTGGAAGAAAAACAAAAAGGGGTCCAGAGAAATAACAAGTCACCTCCATAACAGTAAATACACTCAAATGCTTCAGAGGTATATGCAGTTCCAATGAGGTTGGATGTCCGCTGCGTTCTGCCCATGGCAGACGGAATAGCCGGTACGGTCAGACAAGTTTTCCTCATTACCAAATGAGATTCTGTGATTCATCCTCTCTAAAGTCCCAATCAGAGAGGCAGTCAGATGCTGAGTTCTTTCGAGAAGATGGAGGTTTCTCTACACTCAAATACCCCAACTCATTTTCTCTCCCTGTCTCCTCTTGCAGGGGCCTGTCACACCGGATCCGTTATCGATCTCCACGGCAGAGAATGCAATATCCAGCATTCTGCAATCGCATTCCTTCGATCTAGAGGCCTTTCATCTTTTCAACGACACTACAGGCACTCGCACCTACCCAGTTGATAACAACTGGGAATTTGGCCGCGAAAGCGTATTGAAATGGGTGCAGTATGCAGCAGACAAGAATGTCCAACACCTCAGTCTCGGCTATTCCAGGGTAAAAGAAACCCCACCTCCTGCCCTTTTCTTTTGCACTCATCTCACTACGCTTACACTCGCCAGTTTCATTCTCACCCATATTCCAACACATTCCTCTGGATTCAACCATCTCATTACTTGCTCCTTCACAGACATGCAATTGACCGATGATTCATTATCCTGGTTTGCATCACATTGCCCACTTCTGCAAAAGCTCGAAATATCTTGCTGCACTGGCCTGAATAAGCCCACCATCTCCGCTCCCAACATTTTGCTTTTAGATGTAATGGTATGGGATGATATAGAGGTTTTAACGGTCAATGGTATGGGTGAATGGGGTGTTCTTTCACGAGCTTTCAGTTGGGATTGTTGCACTAGAAATGCAGTGCGAAATTAATGTGATTGGATTGGAAATGGATTCGAAATGCAGTATCTCGGCGCAGAGATTTGTTGAGATAGTGGGGAGTTTCAAAGCTTTGAAAAGGCTTGGAATTCACATTTGTGATCCGTTGGCTGAAAGGGAAAAAGAGATCACTTTTCCTCTTATGAGCCTGCTGCAAGGATTTCCTCATCTTGAGCACCTGATAATAGATGGCGTGTTTCTTCTGGTGAGGAATAGTTCCTAGGGTTATGATTAGTATTTAATTTCTGCTTTTTTGCTATTTAAGTCGAAGTTAAAACGGATTTCTCTTTGTAATGCAATGCAGGAATTAGGTAGAGATCAGTTACCAGCACGTTTAAGCCCCCTACTTGCCAATCTGCGGTATGTGATGGTAGAATTGAAGGAATTTGACGAGAGAGAAATGGACGTGCTGGCGTGTTTGCTTAAGAGCGCTCCTGCTCTTGAAGATCTGCATTTCGATTTGCCAGAGAAATACGAGGAGACGCAATACACCCGGTTTTTACAGAAATTGGTAGAACTGTGGCGAACAACATCGTCGTCATGCCGGTGGCTTCATAGAATTTTACCCCGCTCCCAAACGAGGTTCTGAGTGTCATCTTTCATCAGACAGATATTCAGATGGGAACGAGGTTCTGAGTGTCATCTTTCATCAGACAGATATTCAGATGGGGATTTAAATTTATATTATGAAGGTCTAAATTAAAATATCTTCTCAAATTGGGTACTGCGAGTTATTTGGTAATGGTGACTGTTTACTGGTCGACACATTTTTTCCTTAATAATTATTATCTTAAATTTCAATGGGAGTGGTTCCTTCAAAAATCTGTAATATCTTTTATGTTGGTTAGGATTATCATCTTCTTATAATTTAATGGGAGTTGGTTCCTTCACATAGAAATTGTGAAAAAAAAATCTTCATTTTAATTTTTTTCTTCAGTTTAAATCTCTTCCTAGGATGCAAGAATGACGAGGTAACTGAATAAAATTTAGGAACTCTAATTAGAAGTTCCCAGGGATGGAAGATGTGACTAAACAAAGGAAGAGATCGTGGAATAGGAAAGAATGATAAATCAACAACCGATATCCCAAGAAGATTTGAATATGATATCTCCCAGAAAGAAATGAAGACTTTGATGGAAAATATGGAAAAGATAGATATCTTTAACATACATATCTTTAGGAAATGTGTCAACATGTACGCTAATTTTGATGCTTACACGAAGATGTAATAGTGAAAAACCCTCACAAAGGTAATTATGATTTAAGTGTTCATTACTTATTTATGAACTAGTATCTGGATCGGCTTATGAAGGACTACTAAAGGGAAGAACTATTGATATCTTCCTATATAACCACGTGGAAGGATGAAAGACCTTTCTGAAGAAGAAAGCATGATAAATATAGAATAATAAGAAGAAATTCTAGATGTAGATTGATAGAGCACTTTCTGATGAGAAGGGCGATGACATGATTGGCTCATGGATGAAAGTGATGAATAGTCTATGCCCTATGAAGACGTCCCCAAAAGAAGAAGACTCCTTGACAAATAAAATACATGACAATGAATGAAGGAGTTCTTCTAGCACCTGGTTGTCCCATCATCTCCACCTGAGGAGATGTTGTAGGTCCCTAATTAAGAGGGAGCCTGGAAACAAGTTTCTTACTTCGAAGAAACTTTGAAACTCCTAAGCCAAGAGGAGCTTAGGTACATTCCTTCTGTAGGAATGAGTAAATTTGTCCTCCCTAATTGAGAGGGAGAGTTAAACACATTATTCTTGTCTTCACTTGGGAAGACTAAATAGAGGATTGGGTAATAATTTGGCATCTCATACTCTTTGAGGATGAGATAGGGCATTGAATATAGTGAAGGGAGAAAATAAAGAGATGATGTCAACCCTCCTCCAAGAGATCATTTTGGTCTAACTGCCATGGACAAACACCTATATATACTAGTACTCGGCCTCATTTGGAGGAAATCAAGTTCGATCAAGCAAGTCTACAAAGAAGTGTGGAAAACATACTAGAGAAAGAATCTATCTTAGTGAAGTAAAATGGAAAGAGGGCGAAGTTAGTTTGTCGATTGTTTTGCGTAATATATCCTCCCTTGTGCAAAGGCATAAGATAGTAAGGTGCCAGAAGAAGGTTGAAGTCTTGCAGCTACATCGAGGTGATCTTATTTTGGTAGAATACCTCATTAGAAGGAGACGAGTAGAAGTGGAATATGTCTCTCTCTTAAGACCGATATTATCAAGGATACCACGATTCTCAGGGAAGCCAAGAAGAAGAAGACTTAGATTCTCAAGGAACTCGAGAAGATGAAGAAGAAGAAGTTGTCTTAGAAGAGAGGCTACTGAATTGGTCTTGCTAGTACTCTAGTGTCAAGGGTCATTTTCATGGTCTCGGTGTTTGTTAATTGAATATTTATAAGAATTTCGTTTGGTTTTTCCTCCCAAAAGTTGAGAGGTTTTGGCCTTGGCTAACAGTCCTCTATACTATGTCTCTTATCTCTCTATTTGTTCATGATATGATAATTGTCTTGATGAAAAGAACATAATAATAATTACAATAAAGATAATATCATAATGAAGAGTCAAAAGTACATCACAATCAATTATCATAAGTATAGAAATCACCTAACTTATAATGCCTTAGATTCCTCAACATGGTATCAGAACTAAGGTGCTAAAGTTAAGAAGGGCATCTAATCAAGAAGACACACAAAGACTAAGTTTCAAAGAAGAATCAAAGCGAGACAAAAATAATACCAAGAAAGAGATCAAGATCTTCATTTTACCGAAACCCTAGATCGAAGAAATTTACCTTAGCAAAAAGTCTTGGAAACATCATCAAGGAGGAAGCAGAAAGAAAGACTAAAACCCTAGTAGAATCTTCGAGATCATCATTCATCGATCATCTAAGGAGGCATTAGATCAAAAGGTGTTGTTGTAAAAAGCGAAATATTCTCTTCACTTGGAAGATGGTCATCCAAAAAGGACTTTCTTATCCTTAAAAGAATCATCCAAGAAGCATCAAGTTCATCACCACCAAAGAAATCTATTTGAAGATTCTATCTTCACAAGTAAGTATCTTCTCTCCTATAACCTAGTAAAATGATTTCATGTTTCGAGGAAAGTCAGAAGTTGGTTGGGATATCAAACTTCCTTGCATGAAAAGAAAGGATAGATATAGTCCTCGAAGTAAATGAAGTCATCGATCAAGTTCATGGAAATATTTCCAAGCCATACGAAGATCGATATCTATCTGAATACATGGAGAAATTTCTACAGGCTTAAAATATTCCTGAGGAATCTATCAAATATCCCCTCATTCCTCATATAGCTGAGTTGGAGACATCAAAAGAGTTATATGATAAGTTGATAGAGCTATTATATGAAAGTACAATAAGAAATATCATATCATTTAGATATGGTCTATATACATTGAAGGTGTCAAATGATGAAGGGATCTATCTTCATCCCTTTCAAAAGCATCTCAAATAAAAACTCAATTGTAAGACCTAGGAGAGATGATATCTCATAAGGAAGTGATTTCCATCATTCTAAATGATAACTCATGAACAAGTTGGTAACCTCATGCCCAATGAGGAATAGGAATCTATCAAATTCAAAAAATTATTGACTCTATTCAAGATAGAATAAAACATGTTGAAGGGACAATATGATGAAGAACCTAGAAAAATGAGTTGAACAATTACTAAAGGAAAAAGGAAATTCAGTAAATTTGGTCCTCAAAAGAAAAAGAAAAACAAATCGTTAAGGTTCAATGTTTTAGATGTCAATAATTTAGGCACTACAAAACAAATTGCCTTAAAATGTACACTAAAGAAATAAATCAAGAGGAATCTCATATTATCGAACAAGTGGAAGAACCTGAAATGAAGCAAAAGAACGAGGAAGTGAGATGATATCCTTTAAAGAGATAATGTCAGTCATCCTCCAAGAGATCATGTCGGTCTAACTACCATGGAGAAACACCTATATATACTAATACCCATTTTCATTGGAGGAAATGAAGTTCGATCAAGCAAGTCTACAAAGAAGTGTGAAAAACATACTAGAGAAAGAATCTATTTGATCGAAGTAAAATGGAAGGAGGATGAAGTTAGTTTGTGGAGTGTTTTAGGTAGTATATCCTCCCTTATGCGAAGGTAGAAGACAGGAAGGTGCCAGAAGAAGGTGAATTCTTGCAGCTACATTGACGTGATATTATTTTGGTATAATACCTCATTATAAGGTGTCGAGTATAAGTCAAATAGGTCTCTATCTTAAGACCAAGATTCTCAAGGAGACTTAGATTCTTAGGGAAGCCAAGAAGAGGAGGAAGAAGAAGTTGTGTCAGAAAAGAGGCTAGTGGATTGGTCTCTGGAAGACTCTAGTGTCAAGGGTCATTTTCATGGTCTTGGTGTTCATCAATTGAAGATATATAAGAATAATTTCATTTGGTTTTTCCTCTGTAAGAGTGAGAGTCCTAGCTAACAATCCTATATATTGTGTCTCTTGTATCTCTATTTTTTCATGATATGATAATTGTCTTGATGAGAAGAACATAAAAAACATGACAAGAAAGAGAATATCATAATCAATAAGCAAATGTCTATTACAAGAAATTATCATAAGTAGACAAATCACCTAAATTATAATGCCCTAGATTCTCAACATTACGATCCATTTTGAGCAGTTAATAAGAGGATAATAGATGATCAAGAAATGAAAGAGGTGGAGGATGAATTATTTTTTCTTTGAGCCTTTGAGGATGGAGGGTTCATAAACAATGACACAAAAGATAAACTTTTCCATCTTGAAGCTAGGAAAAGGAACTAAACTTTTCCATCTTGAAGCTAGGAAAAGGAAGTTTCTAAAGGAAAGTGAGACCTTATGGAAACTAAGGAGTAGTAAATTTGGCTCGATTGCAGATATGAAACACAATTTTCTTAAAATTTTGTAAAAGGAAGATGTCTTATGCTATCCGGAGCCTCGAAGATATGAAGGATGAAATGTGACATCTTTTAAGGATCTTTCATGGTTGGGAAATGATCATTCTCGTACCGTCTTCAAAGTTCATATTGAAAACATTCTTAAAAGAACATAAATTTGTTGTTACTTTGTTTTCGAGGAGGGTAATCTCAATCTCATTATAGAACTATTAGACTTAAAATGATAAGAGGTCTTATACAACTTCCAAAAATAAAAGAGACCTCGCTTGAATTGGTGGACTATTAGGTTTTTTTTTTGGAATTTTATGATTTCTTTGTGAATGACCTTCTTCGTGTAGTGGAGGAGTGTACAAGGATAAGGAATATTTTAACATATTTCCATATAAAATTTATATCCCTAATTCCAAAAGTAGCCAATCCTACGTCCTTTAATGGTTTTTAACTGATTTCACTCTTCAAATGCATCTAAAAGATTCTAGTCAAGTAATTTCCAGCCGAATTAATATTATCCCATCCAAATCTATTTCCAAAGACTATCTTAGCTTTTTGGAAGGGTGACAAATCCATGAGACATTGGTTTTTTGTAGGAATGACTCCACAACCTAAAATCACATAAAATTAAAGGAGCAGTTCTAAATATATACCCCTCCAAAGCTTGTGATAGCATTAGGTGGCTTTATATCCACCTACTTCTAACCCATATAGGTTTTGAAGTGCATTTTACAACTCATATTATCATCTACGTCACATTGGTATATCTTATGGTCTTGATTAACATAGTGATGTCCTCATTTTTCCATGTTGAGAAGGGTCTAAGACAAGGGCACGCACTTCTTCCATTCATATTATTATTAGTGGTTGAAGGCCTAGCTAGCTCATTGACTAATGCAAAATGAAGGGGCTTACTCATTGGTGTAGGGCTGGTAAAAAATTTGATTATTACCTTCTTGGTATTTACATTAGGGTAATTTTAATGTAAAAAATGGGTCTCAAGAATGTACTAACAAACTTAACTTTAAAAGAACCAATATAACTCAAGATAATGATGCCATCCCCAAGGGTGGATATTTTGGAGGGAAAAATAAGAAAACTACATTTTTAATTGCATATTTGCCTTATCCCCTTGTTGTTGAAGTTAGTGATAGCATTGGAAGGTACTCTACATAGGGTTGGTGTCTTAGCATGTAGAAGACATTATTTTCCTGTTCTACATTCTTACTTGGTGGACTAAGTGATTTATATCTTGTTTCCTAATTCTAACATAGGAAAAGTACAACAATTAAGTTAATTAATTATTATGGGTTACTAAGTTATTTTTTAAGGATTAATAATTTAACTATTAAGTGACCTAGAAATAATCTCGATCATTTATCTCTAAGTTGGTTCTAGAAGGGATATTAGGTTTATGGATTTGGACTTAATTAAGATTATAAAGGGAGCTTATTGTTTAAAATGTAGCAACAAAATCTCACTTTGACTTATGCATTGGACAAACTAGAGAAAAATCGAATTTTTATTTTAGCAGAAATCCTGGAGGTAGTTAACTAAGCTAAAATTGAACTTTTCACTGAGTTAACTTAGTTAATTAGAGTTGGTGAAGCTTAATTTTATTTTAGTATGTTTTATTTCTAATTTGTAGCAATCTATATTAGTTTAATTTGAGTTATTGTCAGTTTAACTAGTTCTAACTATCAGAAGGACTAGTGGAGGTGAAGTTGTGGAAGTGGAACTTCAACCACATTTAGTGATCAACGATTTAACTAATAAATCAACCCAAAATAATTGTTCCATGCAAAGAATTCAAGTATCGTAATTGATATGGATATTCCAAGGCAGTGTACTATTAGTTTTAGCATATTCCAATGTATAACACCCCTCCATTGTATGTAACAATCTGTTAACCTAAGCTAAGAAAGGCTAGGTTGAAGGTGTGATAATGAAAGTAAATACTCTATTATTAAATAAATAAATATAAATTAATCACTTGGAAAATGAAACACCAAGAGATGAGATTCTTGTAAAGTAAAATTCCATTGTTGAAAGGGAATGGATAATTCTTTCATGATAAGACTTCTAGATTAAATTCTAGATAAGATTGATGGATTGGGAGATAAATATATATTAGGTTTCTTAGCTAGAAAAGGATGCTAAGTTTAACATAAAAGCCTTGCAGGAGATAAAGGTAAGCTTTTATCGGAAAATCCTCGCGGAAGAGAAAGTCGAGCAAGATAAATGTAAAATCTTTGTAGGAGAGAAAGGAAAGATTTTATGAGAAAATTCTCGCACTAGGAAAGGCGAGATTTTCCATGAAAATACTAGGCAAATGGATAAAAATATCCACCTAAAAGCAGGATGCAACTAAAGGAAACCATATCATGAAAGAGAGTATTAAATACCTATTGAAGGGATCACAAGAGGCAGTTGATCCATGACAAAATGTTCGGCTCAAGAGTCAACTAAAGGAAGTTAGTTCTAGGTTGGGTGTAGGTGCTCGATTTTCCAAGTGACATTATTTCAATTTCTCTTGTGAGATTCCATTGCATGGAATGTACTGTATGTTGCTCCTTACCTTGTATATATTGTTGAATTCTCTCAGCATATGTGTATAGTTGCATGTGTGATATTTATGTAGGAGGATGATTGAATAATCATGCATGAGACATGTAATGAACCTCCTTGCCTACCCAAAAATTTCACCTTAGGCTCCATTAAATTAAGGATTTCTTCATTTATAGTTAAAGTTTTACCCCTCCTTGCACATCTTGTCTTCTAAAATTACCTCAGCCATATTATTATTAGGCCATAGTACAAATTTCCCCTTAATTGTTTTATTGGTTTTATTATATGGAGCCTTAGATTCATTAACAAGTCTATGGTATATGATCAACCGTTAAAAACTAATCATGGCATGCGTCCTATGAAACCCTTGGGTTAATCCATACAAGTATTAATGGACATTAATTCAAGTTTACTGTAATTAATATGGTTTTGTATCATGATCATAGTACTCTACACATAGTCAATATGTTATTGACCAACCCTTCATTCACATGCATAACTATCTGGACTAGTCTGAAGGTAGTCTTAGACATGCAAACACAAATAATTTCAACCATTGGCCATACACTCAGGAGAATCAAGCATTAATTCCATGATTGTTCCACATGCATAAGTATTTAATTTATGAAGTATAATAGGTATACTATATTTCTTATTTAAAGCTAAGATGTAGATTTCATAGCTATCTCACCTATTCATATATGATCTCCTCTTAAACCCCATTAGTGTATTATAACCACATATTATGCTTTCAATATTAACTTTGTTCTTAGAGATATAAGGAGTCACAATTATAATACATTATCATAAAAATAATTAACACGGTAATCTACTTAAGTATAATTGGCACATGCAATTTTTAATAGATAGTTCATGGGTACAAGTATTGTCACCCACTTTATACACTTCTATTTCTAACTTGACACTCGAATGCAACATGCATAATGAAAACCATTATCTCCATAATAAAGGTAACCCTGAGATAAAGGATTAAACAATTTCAAAGTAAACATATTTCATACAAGTGACTCAGATTGTAATGAAGGAAAACACCAGAAATTTAGTCATAAACATCTCATTCAATTCATTCATTAATGGCAAGAAAAACTTAAATCTTCTCATAGACAAACTGGAACTATAATAGAGAGAGAGAGAGTAAGAATCATCCTACAAACATCCCATGCATCTAATGCCAACTAAAACCTCTCTTGGAGGGAGAAGCACCACCACCAAGCCATGAATAACCTCTGAATTCCCCCCGAGCCGAACATCTTGCCAAGGATCAATTGTCCTCAATTGATGGATGCAATGGGTATTTAGTACCCCCTTTCATGATTTATTTACCATTAGCGGCATCCCGCTTTATGGATTTTTTCGTTTGCCTAGGTCTTATCCAGAAAATCTTGTCTTTATCTCCCACGACGTATTTTCACAGAAAAAGATTGCCTTTTTCTCCCACAAAGCTTTTATGAGATAAGATTACAGACGCTCAATAATATATTCTATTCACATGAATAAGGGAATTACACACATAATTATACAATCAATAGTCTCAAGATAGGAATGCTATCTTAGACGTACTGTAGTGTGGTTGAGAGATTCTCTCAACCACACACTAAACTAGGAGAAACTAAATCCCTATTATGTAGGAACAAACTCCTCAAATGGAGAATTACAACCATATACAAGTAGGAATTAATTATTTCCAACTTCCCCCCTTAATGACTACTTGTCATGATAGTCAAATCCACCACCATCAGGCGAATTGCATGTACAAAACCTCCAAAAGCACAATCTGTCGCCCTTGAACAGATCCTCAACTTCTTTGATCCCGCGGATCCCCTTGAAGGTGAATTGGCGCGATCCTGAACGAAAAAAAACCTGCGCCCATTTGCGCGATTAATGGCCTAACAGACGCACTAGTTGGCCTTCCTGGCGCTGCTGTCAGCGTGAAAAACGTGCCAATCCCCTTCTACTCAGAAAAAATCATCTGAGTCTAAGCCAGGTGTTCTGCAGTCCACCTGCTCAATTGAGCACAAAGCTCTCGTGTACACACAGCCACAAAGGAAAGCTTGTCAAACAACGCATTGACATCCACGATTCCAGCCACAAAGGCACCTCAAGCCACATAGACGATTCAGCCACAAAGGCACTTCAGTCACAAAGACTATATAGATGGTTTCTGGCTCACCACCAACCCTCACTTTCAAGTGATAAAAGATGGTTTCAGGCTGACCATAAACCATTACAAAGTGGTTTTAAGATCACCACGAACTTTCAGATGCCTTTAAAAATCTTACATCTGATTCCACATTTTGGAGTTTCTGGGTACATACAATGACTATTACAATAACATGTTAGGGAGTCTATTCCACAAGCCACACTAACTCAAACAAAAATCTACTTTGTTGTCCACCATAACCGTTGTTGCTGCTACTTTATCTCATCTATTCATTGTTCACATCTTGGGCATCTTTGTCAAATAAATTCTTGGAACATCCATGAACCTGTCATTTGTTAGAATAGCCAATTCTAACAAAATAACTTCATATTGAAGTGGCTAATCTCAATATGTATATCAATTTAAATTCTAAAAAAATACTTCACCAAAAAAAAACATTTACCCAAGTATGCACAAACAACAATGCTTTTTCCTTCAAATCTACCACAAAGTTGTTCTCTTCTTTGAATGAAGAATGTAGATGTTGCTAGGTTTCTTTCCTCAACAACAAAAACCCTATCACAGCGCGGTTTCCCATCAACTGATTTGCGCTGGCTACCTCAGAATTGATTGCTCAAACTCCTTACAACATGCTATCAGTTCGTGCAGGAAACCTCCTAAAGAAATTAAGCGGAGCATAAGGAAGTTTGTATCGGGTGGCGCAGCATATGAAATCCTGATATAACGAACATTAATCGGAACGGAGTGAATATAGAATTATGGCTGCAAACAAGCAAAAGGTGACAAATATGGTTGTGGCACGGGGATCTCTCCAGCTCAAGAGAGACTGAAATCTTTCACACTTTGTTGCCAAGTTTCTGACCAAAGTCTGTATTCTGCCCGCAACACTCCTCAACCATCTCAGAACTTTTTGAAGTTGGGAAAGTGTCGAATTCCTCGTCGAGTTCATCAGGCCAGAAGCAGCAATTAGAGGTCTGTTGTGCCAACCAAGTGTTAGACACCCATTATTCTCCTCAACCCTATATCCTTTTCCACCTGAGAAGAGACTGAGAAACATGTTGGCCTACTTGAAAGCACTGGATCCCAAAGGAATAGGCTAGAAGCCAGCGTTTCTCAAGCGAACGCTCCAATTCAAGAGAGGTTCGTGCCTTTCCAACCGTTCTGATCGCTTACAATGTTGCAAATTTCTCGACCCAGATAGACTTATGACATCACCAGCTCTTCGCTCTGGGCCTGCAACCCGCGCGCCTCCGGGGAATCAAAAACTGTGGAATAATAGTGCAGTGCCTCTGTGAATCGATTCAAGAAAACAGGGCGGTTGTGGTCGGCCTCCTGTTCAACCACTGTCAAGATCTTGGGCTTCAGGCTCCAGATGGAAGCGAGTACTCGATCGATGGCACTGGGTCGTCCCGGGATGGGGTCCTCCAGGAGACGATGGAACTCAAGGATAGAATTCACTGCAACAGCCTCGAGCTCAGGCTGGGCGTCGAGCATCCATGGTTTGATGTCGGGGAGGCTTGTGGCAACATAGCCACGGAAGGAGAATTTTACAATAACGGACTCTGAAAATTGGTGGAGCCTCGTGCTGACCTCCTGCAAGGCATCGGTTCCGTCGGGTTGGGGTGGGCCGATTCCGGTTAGCCTGAAAGCCGGTGGCCCGCCGGGGTGAAGAGCCAGTGCCTGTATCAAGGCCGGCCATTGGATCCCCTGTTTCAGATTGAAGTCTATGACATGAACCTGTTGGTGCCCAGAGAAGGCATCCAGAATGGCCTGGTTGGCTATGAAGTGAGCGAATTTGAGATAAGGGCAGGTTTGGTAGAAATGAAATTGCAGAAAACAAAATTCTCACTTCTTTCACCATTTCTCGTGCGATGGCCAAATTACTGCATTGCACCGCTTCTGCGCAGGCCATCAGCGTGTGCACGAGACAGACTCTGGATTCGTGTGGGTCTGCCCCCATTACTACCACGGTTCGCTCCGAAAGCTGCGGGTCGCAGACACGGTAACGCTTTTGCTCTCTTCCTGTAACATCCTCTTCCAGATGGTCTAGCCCGGATTGGACTTCAAACGAGCAGCTAGATTATCAAACCCATTTCCGTCGCCCACATCAGAAGCCATAGCAAGCAGTACCCTGCAACCGCCGCTGCCTGCAAATCCCCCTCGAGATTCCCTGGATCAAGAAATGCAATGCTCATGTGAAATCCAGGCCCCACAAACAGCCACAACTTCCGCCATGAAAATGGAGGCACGTAACCCTTGTCTTCTCCGTCCGGATCGTCTATATTAACAGAAATTTTCTTACTGCTCTCATAAGCTCGTTCCTCTCCATCGATTTCCAGCCGCTGACCTATTGTCTTCTTCGACTCATCTAGTAACAGCATCGAGATGCCATGGCTCGAAACATAAAAGGTCCTATGTGCACGGCGGTCAAAGGAGGTCTCAATAGCCTGCTCCCTTAGATCTAAAACCCTGCCACGGTACAGACCCAGGTTCGTTTCCCAGCTGGTACACCAGCAGCTGAATTCTTGCACCTCCTAACTGTGACCTCCTCGAGGCGTACGAATCAAGATAAGCACCACTCTGGCAGATCGCTCATTACCCACACAACTTTCGATGGACAAACAAATAATGAAATTATACACTCAATTATTTTCCCTCAGCCCAGGGTGGCCAAGCCTAGGAGGGGCCAGGCCCTCACAAGACTCTGAAGCTCTGATACCAAGATAAAATTACAGACGCTCAATAATATATTCTATTCACATGAATAAGGGAATTACACACATATTTATACAATCAATAGTCTCAAGATAGGAATGCTATCTTAGACGTATTGTAGTGTGGTTGAGAGATTCTCTCAACCACACACTAAACTAGGAGAAACTAAATCCCTATTATGTAGGAACAAACTCCTCAAATGGAGAATTACAACCATAGACAAGTAGGAATTAATTATTTCCAACTTTATGTTCAATGGATCTTTATCTCCCATCCATCTGATGGATATCCAATCCATCCAAGCTTATCTAGAATTACATCTAGTAGCTTTCTCATGAAAGATTAATCTATATCCCATTCCTTGTGGGATTTGGCAAGCATCTCCTCTCTCTTGGTGCTCCACCCTCCAAGTGATTTATTTTATTAATTTATTTAATAATACATTTTCTTTTCATATTACATATCACCTAGCTTTCCTCACTTTAGGTGCAGAATAGTTTAACCCACAATGGAAGGTATGAAACCTAGCTTTCCTCACTTTAGGTGCAGAATAGATTAACCCACAATGGACGGTGTCAAACCTAGCTTTCCTCAGCTTAGGCTTACAAACATTTAACACACAGGGGAGGATATCACACCTAGATTTAAAATAGATTAGGTTTACAATAATGTAGTACACAAGGAAGGGGTGTTACATACTCCCCCCCTTAAATTTTAAACTGTCCTTGATCTATCATTGCATCATGTCCTCATTCACAGGTAACTGGTTTCTGAATCCACAACTCCAATGGCTCTGCCATCTGATGCAAAAAAAAACTCTTTGGTTCTCCAACTAGCATCTTCCTCTGCACAGAAGTGCCCTGATACAATGTCGTTAAGGTATCCCAAATTTCCCTTGTCATGTTCTTCTCGGCAATATGTTGTACTACATGATCCTTGACCCCATCAAGGATTATGTAAATTTTCCTTGGACATTGAACCCTCATACCTTTCATTATTAGTTGGGTTGACTGAGATAGCCACAGTTCTCAAAGCAAAACCCTTCATGTAATGTCTATCCAGTACATACATGATCTTGGCCTTCTAGATGACAACGTTGGAAGCCCCGTCCAACCCATCCTAATCCCCCAATCTATTCGTTTCCATATCCGCTCTTCTCCTAGTCTTGCTCTAAGTCTTGACTTCCCTCCCGAAATTTCTCTCCTAGACTCCCCCTGAGTCTTGATTTCCTTACTGGAAATATTCCCGCAAACTTTCGATGTGCTCCTCTCCGATCCTCTTTGCAACTGCAACTCGGATTTGGCTTTCTTGGCTAGAAATTCGACAAGGCAGTGACTCCCTCTACCTTGGCTCTGTCCCATTAGGCACTGTTCTATTTAGATAGCAATAGAACCCCACCAGCTTCTTAATCCATAACCTTCCCACACTTACCTGTGCCCCAACAACTGAAGAAACTGAGCCTTCTATCTTTGCGTAATCTCGGCAAAGGCTTAAATCACTCCTTTGGACAACCACGTCAAGCCTACCTGACTGAGTAGGATGACATAGCTATTCATGAGCCTCTTCTACCTCTTTCTTCCTTTGCGTTGGCCCTCTCTCTGGGTCGAAATGATGACGCGGTCCCTTTGTGTCACTCCTTCTTTGTTGCTTTCTTCTTAGGAGCAGCTTTGTCTCTCGGAACAACTGCAAATACTTCTGATTATGTTGGTGCCTTCAGTCCTCCTGTGATCTACAACGCTCGAATACCATGTTGAAATTTGTAAGTCTAACACGTCAGAAATTCTTCGTGCATTATCTGGTTTATTTCACCTAATTGTTTATTCCTTAAAAAGTTGTTTAACCATATAAATACTAAAAAGAAAAACACAAATACAGTCTCAACTCATATACAGATCATCAACTGAAATAGTAGACAAACACACAATCGATACCGTTATTTTTGGACAATCATTGCCGGAAAAATCGAACTTGGGAAAATTGGCTCAATAGTTCTGAGGGTTTTTTTATTAAGCATCTTTCTTGAATACAACTAAGGTGCCAAACTAACTGACCCAACAAAGATTTCTATCTCGCAGTACTACCTCTCTTCGGAAGCAGATATTCAACAAGTCTGCCGCATGAAAGTCTCTCCAATGCTTCTGTGGGGCTCTGCGTCAGCCCTCCTGGCCTTTGTGTCACTCTAAAACCCATTGCATCAACCTTATTCTATTTTGCGCTGGCTCTCTAGCCTTTTGTGTCACCCACGCAGGCCCTTCTAGCCTCTGCGCAGTCGCTCTTGCCCTCTGCGTGGCTCTTGCTGGCACTGCCTAACCACCTCAATCTCTTTGTTGGTCCTTCAGCACTATCTCTACCTCTATGCTATGCACTCACTGCCCCTCATTGCAACTTAGATGACTTGTTCGAATTTTTTGATCAAACCCTGCTCTAGAAAATCAAATCAACTAATCAATCTTGGTGAGTCTCGAACTCACTCTCAAGCCTCCTCTTATACTTTTTTTGTTGAGTCTTCAACGACCGAGATTAAATTTCTAATCAATGGCTAAGATTATATTTGGCTTGATCCATGTCTTTTAGAACATTCTCACCAAGTTTTATATTAAAACCCATTAATAATTTTATTTTACTAAGTTTAGACTTATGAATCCATTAGAAATATTAATTATTTTAATATCTCTCTAACTGGGTGGAATTTTCCCCAAACCATTTCTTGGTCTTGGAGATATCATGTTTTTTAGCCTCTCTACCAACTTTCATTGCTAGATCACATCCGATGCTACCCCAAATCAACAACTCCTAGATATGATCTCGATGATGATAGGAGAACCCCAACAACTAGATCTAATCTAGAAGGCAAGGTACAGGGTGATCTTCAAGTAAAGTAGGGAACTATGGTCGCAAAGGTGTGTCAAGTGATATAGATCATGATATACACATGGGTCCAACGATAGTACTGGATCCAATCTTTCAAGGAACTAACTAAGGAGGATTAACTGTACCCTTAACCATACTACCCGACTACCCTATTGTACGTGTGAGTAATCTCCCCGAGTGTTGTTATCAATGTACTGTAGAAGCAAGACGTGACCTTAGAGAATCCATTCGTCGTCTTACAAGAACGAATTCCTACAACTAACTGGAAGTATAATTGTTGTTAGCCATATGAAACTAACACCCCTAAGTACATATGACAATAAAAAAGGGTCGGAAAGAGGCTGGGCCATACGACCATAATAGAACAAAGAAAATAACCATCTATTCTTCGCCTAGCAAAAAAACTATCCATATGGGTCTCGCCTGACCAGAAAGATAAATGTATTTCAACAAATAAAGGGAAAATGTTTAAGGAGAACTTGGGAGGATGTGTACTGAGCCGAGAGCATATAAATTATAAAGCGAACGAGCAAGGCACGCCATGCCAACGAACCTGGACATCACATAAGGATACCAGTAAGGGAAACGTTATATTGTAAAATATTTAAGGTTGTTGGAGGAATAAAAGGACAAACAATAGACATACCTTGATGATAATATGCTTGAATGCTTCCACTTGCAAAGGAATAAGTCTAGCAGGGTTATTTAATAAGAACAAAGTATGAGTGAAGACCCAGCTAAAAATTTACACGCATCAAGCAAAAAATATCTTTAAGAAAACCTCCGACAAACTTAACGCAGAAAATTTGTCTACGAAAGCATCTGTAAGTCATGAATCGTAAGAGTCCGAAAGAGAATTTTTCTACCTCAATCCTTGACATGGTTCGTGCAACTAGCTGTGAAACGCTAGCTCAAATTACCTGTGGACAAGCCAGGAACAACGTTAACCCTGAGCCACCAAACAAAAAGAAAACCATAATGGAATTCCAACAATGTCCAACTCAACTGCAACCCAGTACATGGCTAGTGATGCCTCAGCCTCGAGGTAGAGAAAATTGATGATTACAGTGACCAGGGTTCGAAACGTTGGTGTGTAGTGCTTCTGGAGGCACAGGAGACGATAATGGCATGAGGAGGGAGCAGGATTTGGGTGATTACACCGAGAACTAACCCTAGCACCGATAACTGGCATATCTATGGATGGTATTGTGCGACTCCTAATCTCCAAACACTCTAGCCATTGATGGGTGAAGGAATTTAGTTAAAAACCAGAACATTCTTATATGAATAAATGAATATAAAATAAAGAGAAGGTTAAAAATATGAATAAATAAATGAGAAAAATAATATAAGTCAACTTAAAAATAACAAGAAACGAGAAAAATATAATAAGTCAGAAAAAAATAAAATAAATAAATAGACCCAACACCAACTGATTTTCCAGCGATCATCTCTATTGATTTTACCATCTTCTTTCTTAGCTAATTTATTTGTTTATTTATTTATTTATTTTATATTATTATTATTAATTTTTTATTTTTATTTTTATTTATTTATTTTCTTTTCTTATTATTTATTTATTTTTCTGACTTATTTTACTTTTCTCGTTTCTTGTTATTTTTAAGTTGACTTATATTATTTTTCTCATTTATTTATCCATATTTTTGACCTTCTCTTTCTTTTATATTCATTTATTTATATAAGAATGGTCATGTTTTTATCTAAATTCCTTCAAATATTAATTTTACTTATAATTTTTAATTATTTATTTTTAATTCACTATTATCATGAATTATTTTTAAATACTAATTTAACATAAAATTTTAATTATTTATTAATAATTTTTAACTAACTATTATCATAAAATTATTTTTATTTATTTTAAGGGATTGGTCCCCTTAGGGTAACTTTTTTCCCTTAAATTATTAAAAAGGTTTGATCCCGGTACCACTATCAAAAGTAGTTGTTAGTCTTTTTAGCCGTTGGAGGCTCTGCTCTGTCTATTTAACTTGCTAACCGGTACCACTATTAAAAGTAGTTGTTAGTCTTTTTAACCGTTGGAGGCTCTGCTCTGTCTATTTAACTTGCTAACCTGGATCTGTTTCTTCAACTTGTCCTGACGATGAACCACACTAATTGGTTTCATACGCGTCCACAAATAATGTTTGACCATCCTAAATAAAAATACATGTGACCCTCAATTTCCATCAGTTTCTCCCTCCTAAATAGAAATACATCTGACCCTCAATTTCCATCGGTTTCTCCCCACGTTGCTGCATATTCACAATCTCCCTCCCCCTATAAAATCGCGTTTTTCTTTCCAGCAGCTCTCCCTTCCACCTCTCCGTCCCTTCATTCCACATCCCACGTTTCGCAGTAAATATTAGTTGAACACTGCCAAACATCATCATGCCGGCTTCAGACAAGTTTTCCCCACTTCCAAATGAGATTCTGGGCGTCATCCTCTCTAAACTCCCAATCAGAGAGGCAGTCAGATGCTCCGTTCTTTCGAAAAGATGGAGGTTTCTCTACACTCAAATACCCCAACTCAAAATATGTCCTTATCTCCTCTTGCAGGGGCCTGTCACACCGGATCCGTTATCGATCTGCACGGCAGAGAATGCAATCTCCAGCATTCTGCAATCGCATTGCTTCGATCTAGAGGCCTTCCATCTTTTCAACGACAGTACAGGCACTCGCACCTACCCAATTGATAACAACTGGGAATTTGGCCGCGAAAGCGTATGGAAATGGGTGCAGTATGCAGCAGACAAGAATGTCCAACACCTCAATCTCGGCTATTCCACGGTAAAAGAAATTCCACCTCCTGCCCTTTTCTTTTGCACTCATCTCACTACGCTCACGCTCAACTCTTTCATTCTCACTCATATTCCAACAAATTCCTCTGGATTCAACCATCTCATTACTTGCTCCTTCACAGACATGCAATTGACCGATGATTCATTATCCTGGTTTGCATCACATTGCCCACTTCTGCAAAAGCTCGAAATATCTAGCTGCACTGGCTGAATAAGCCCACCATCTCCGCTCCCAACATTTTGCTTTTAGATATAATGGGATGGGATGATATAGAGGTTTTAACGGTCAATTGTCCCACAATTAGAACCATTGAGGAATGTTTGGTACATGATCTAAGGGTGAATGGGGTGTTCTTTGACGAGCTTTCAGTTGGGATTGTTGCACTAGAAATGCAGTGCGAAACAAATGTGATTGGATTGGAAATGAATTCGACTTTAAGCCGCGGATACGACAGTCTCTCGGCGCAGAGATTTGTCGAGATAGTGGGGAGTTTCAAAGCTTTGAAAAGGCTTGGAATTCACATTTTTGATCCGTTGGCTGAAAGGGAACAAGAGATGACTTTTCCTCTTATCAGCCTGCTGCAAGGGCTTCCTCATCTTGAGCACCTGGTAATAAATGGCGTGTTTCTTCTGGTAAGGAATAGTTCATAGGGTTATGATTAGTATTTAATTTCTGTTTTTTTCGCTATTTAAGTCGAAGTTAGAACGGATTTTTCTTTGTAATGCGATGCAGGAATTAGGTAAAGATAAGTTACCAGAGCGTTTAAGCCAATCTGCAGTATGTGATGGTAGTATTGGAGGAATTTGACGAGAGAGAAAAGGACGTGCTGGCGTGTTTGCTTAAGAGCGCTCCTGCTCTCCAAGATCTGCATTTCGATTTGCTTTTCAAATACGAGGAGACGCAATACACCCGGTTTTTACAAGAATTGGTAGAACCGTGGCGAACAACATCGTCGTCATGCCGGTGGCTTCATAGAATTTTACCCCGTTCCCAAACGAGGTTCTGAGCCTCATCTTTCATGTTTCATGAGACAGACATTCAGATGAGAATTTAAATTGTATACGCATCACTCATTCTTATTTACGAACCTTTACCATTTTTTTTTTTTCACTTGGTTAAATGATACTAGTAGTTACTGGGTGGCTGCTACATTTACAGAAATATCTGAGCTTGATTAAGAGGCCTAATTCCAAGGGCTTCCGGAAGAATTGACCCTGTGTCCTCCCCAAGGGGGAGGGGGGAGGGCACTTATTTGACCAGTTGAGTTAATCCTTAGGGCTTCCCATGACCATTTGTATTATCAAGGTTTAAATTAAAATATTTTCTCAAATTGGGTGATCCCAGTTATTTAGTAATGGTGACTGTTTACTGGTAGACATATTTTTTTCTTAATAATTTTTTTCTTAAATTTCAATGGAAGTTGTTTCTTCAAAAAATCTGTAATATCTTTTATGTTTGTCACTTCTTATAATCTAATGGGAGTTGGTTCTGGAAGGGCAACAGACTTATTTAACCAGTTGAACTAATCCTTAAGGCTTCCCATTACCATTTACATTATGAAAGTCTAAATTAAAATATCTTCTCAAATTAGGTAATGCCAGTTATTTGATAAGGGTGACTATTTACTGGTCGACATTTTTTTTCCTTAATAATTATTTTCTTAAATTTCAATGAGAGTTGTTTCTTCAAAAATCTGTAATATCCTTTATTTTATGTTTGTCGGGATTATCATCTTCTTATAATTTAATGGGATATGGTTCTTTCACATAGAAATTAGAAATTGTAAAAAAATTCTTCATTTTAATTTTAATTTTTAAATGTGTTTGTTAATATTTTTTACATTTAAATAATTATAATTTGAATAAAAATAAAGAAATTATACATAATATTACCAAATTAGAAAAAGGTATGTAATTTTCTTCAATTTTAATTTTTAATCTCAAATGTATTTATTAAAATTTTTATAATTTAAATAATTATAATTTGAATAAAAATAAGAAATTATAATAATATTACCAAACTAGGAAAAAGTATGTAATGCTTATTTGGTAATGGTGACTATTTCGACCCCATCCTTTTTTCCTTGAAAATTAATTTCCTAAATTTCAAGGAGAGTTGGTTCCTTCTAAGATCTCTAATATCTTTTAGGTTTGTTTTACCTGGATTATTATCTTCTTAAAATTTAAGGGGAATTGGTTTTCTTTCTTATTTTAATTTTAATTTTTAAATGTATTTATTAATATTTTTATATTTAAACAATTATAATAAAAATAAAAATGTAGTGTTAATTTTATAGTTTAGGTTTGTGGAGGATCTATTAGTTAGTAGTTGTAATAGATGATACCAAAGTCAATTACTCAAATTTTATAGACTATTGTTAAATTTGACTCAAATTTGGACAAACCTACTTTTTCCTGGAAGATAAAGGTGTCATTTTCGTCGGTGACATTGGGAACAAGTCAATGGTTAGATGTTAGATGTCTCAATTGTTTCTTCATCCTCCCTATCCCTGTGAAGGATGTTGGATGTCTTAGTTGTTTATTTGTCCTCTACCCTAGCGTCGTGAGGGAGGGTTTGGTGGTCCAGGACTTGATCATAAAGTCATCCTTGGGAATGATGTTCCGCTCCACGAGGTTTTGAATAAGGCGGACCTCATGATTATTGGTCAACGTTAAGGTTGATGTTCCAACATAAAAACCCTTAGCGATTGGGAGGCATGGGAATGCGGGACATGTTGAAGAATCTGGGGCACATGTAGTTAATGAGATTCTTCTTGACTTGATAACTATTTGTGAGGCATTTTCAATTTTCGTATTATCAAAATCTTCTCTTTGACATTATTAGAGTGTGTGTTTCTTATTTCATCAAATAGATAACAAAAACAAAGAGACAAGAATACAAGATGTTGGCATTCTGCAAGGGCCAAAAACTCTCTCTCTCGATCAGGAAAACCCACACATAATTATTCTTATAGAGATTCCTATTGATGAACACCAAGACCATGACCCTTGACTTATTATGCCACTCCAAGACCAAGACACCAATCCTCTTCTTTGTCATTGTTGAGATAATCATCGTTGATGTAGCACTAAGGTCATCATCATGATCTTCAATGTTGCTACAACATCTTTGCACTTTCATCGAGGTCTTAACTGTACCAACGAGATATTATTAAGGTATGCCCTTAGGCCCATCAAGGTCATGACTGTTGCTCCTTCGTTGTGATCATAACCTTGTGGTAGAGTCTCCATTGAGATCATATATATGCTTATGATCATGACTGCAGAGAGTGTTACTATAGGAACTTCTTTTCCGAATTATGTTGAGACTATGTAGACTAATGTGGGATCTCTGAGATTCTTGTCATCACTGCTATGCCAAGATTATACTGTTTAGAATGATGAGACAGAGTGTTCCCCTCTTTCACTGAAACCCTTATCATCATGCTTATGCCGAGAATGTTACTATTTATGTAGCACACATCTAAAGCTATAGTGATTTCATCTGAAGTGTGAACCTTATGCGAAGATAGAAAGTCATGTAGCCATTTGAAATTCGAGTTCCTATACCTATGAAGTAGTAGAGATGCTTCTACGAAATTCTAGGTTTTTGTGGACTCTAGTCACCTATTTATAGGTGTTATGCCTCCATAATAAGCCAACATGTCAATGTGAACTTATGTCTATATTTTATTGAATCGACATGTCATTTATATATACTTTGAGGTTCAATTAGCTGATCTCTCCATCATTTTGCTAACAATATTCTTCTTTGGAGGATGGTGCTTGTCTTTGAGGGTTATTTGACACTAGCTTGACCCATATTCATGCTCAAGAATATCTCTTTAACATGACTTTGATTCTTTGACTTTCCTAGACCTTTCGAATGAGCAAGAAACTCTTTCAAATAATCTACAAAAATAATAATTCTTTTTTTTATAAGTACAAAGATCAAAATTATAGTTACAAATACCGAACCAAGTTACACTTCTCTTCAACACTCCCTCTTAACTAGGGAGGTATTTACAATGGCACTTGGTCATTCTCAATCTAACTAATTTCTCATAAGAAGGATTGGTAACCCATATGTTATAACATCATAGTAACCAACGTTTTTTATAGCAAGGCCTTCACTAACAACTCTACCTCTCATAAGATCAAAGCAAAATGTTGGTGAGACCAATGATTTATAGACACCTTTATCATTATCTCTTAAGGTACATACCCACCTAGGTGTTCACTGAGTATTACCTTCTAGGACTATTTTATCTTGGGTTCCCAGCCCTCAAAGAATATTATTCCTCTTTCCTACTCTTATCTTGGATTCCCTACACATCCTCAAAGAGCATCAAATTCCAAATGATTACCCGATCCATCATTATTTCTTCTGACGTGAAGTCAAGAATGTTGTGTCTATCATGTGTCTACATTTCCATTCATGACCTTCACCTAGACTTATAGTTATTAGTGCTGGTCTATTGTGTTGTCCCTCACACCTCACTCATTTCTTTGTAAATGGTTAGTTGTCTAGGATGCATAAGAGCAATGAATTTGAAGCAATTTCCTAAGCCACAGAAGCTATTAGATCTTTATAAGACCCTCTCCATTGCATAGTGCTTGAAATGAGCTTTCCAACAATACATTGAAGTCCCAAAATGTACCTCTAGATCAGAAGATATGGCATATGGAAGATCATGAGTCTTGTTGCATTGAACTAAGGAAAATAACTTATTAGAGGACCCCAACCATAACAAGTTGAGCATATTGAACATCTCATAGTCCCGCATCCCACATGACCCCCGTAGTTCCTTATGTGCCATCCTTTAAGGAATTGCGGGGCAGGATGAATGCCAATAGTGTTAAAGCATTAGGGAAGTGTAGAGGCTGATTTACACTAAAAATAATTGAAAAACCAAGGGTAGGCGGATCCCCTTTCTTTCTCCTCCAGGGGAGCCACATCACACACTACCCGCAGTCCCATACCCCACAACCCCACAGTCCCACAACTTCACACTACCTGCAGTCCCGCATCTGACATATCAATGAGGTCTTGGGGCACATACTTAAGGTTATCGGTAGTTCAAAGTGTTGAATTCCGATATCGTATCCTACAAGTCCCATCGTCCCACAGGTCCCCGCATCCCACAAGTCCCACCGGTTTGCAGGTCCCGCCCATCCTCGCATCCACATCTCGGCAACCTCGGAGTCCCGCAATCACATCAAACTCCAAAACCTTGTCGGGCATCAATCTTGTGATATAGTGTGAAATAGTGTAAGAGAAAATCAAAGGGTATTTTGCATTATAAAATAAAAAGGCCCCCTGACACAAGTTTAAAGGCCTTAGCACCTGAAATGTTAAAGCCCCTAGTTATATGAAGAAAATAGAGTTAAGTGCGCTACATCAAAAGGGGGTTAAGGGGGAAATCAAAAAGTTCTTGTTTCGCCTGTTTTAGAGGTAAAAATGTCATGGTTGATAGACTTTGTTGTTACACTACATCAAGGCATTGATAGTGCAGGTTTGTGCAGAGCTTTGAAAGACGTTTAGCTTGGTAGTAGGGGTGTTTAATGGAGGGATGGTGTATTCAAACTAGGTTTGGGCACATTCATGAGAAAACTATTATGAAATACACATCCAAAGTCGATGCCAAACGCAGCTGTAACATTACATGTAGAAGATCGAGCATTCAAAACCAAGTATGGGCGGAGTCAAAAATGGCTCTTTATGACCTGCTTCCAAGGTCGACACCGAAGGCACTAAAGGCAGAAATGACAGGAGTTAGATGAGCAGAATAGGAAACCATACCATGAAGTAGATGTAGCTTGAAGCCAAACTAATTACAGGGATGAGCGTGGAGATATTTCATTAATGTTTCATATGTTTTTTGATCTTGTGATGTGCTTTCCTTTATGAGGCAATTACTATTTTTTGTGATGCTTTTTAGACAAAGAGCTTTCCTTGGCCAAGACAACAAGCTGATCTGATAGCTGAGACTCAACCAAGGGATATTTTGTATAGTATCATGATCGATAACGCACACCTTCTTCTTATAAATAGGGGGTAGAAACACTGAATAAAGGTTTCTAAATCTACAAAGAAGGGTTGATATTTTTCTGAGACTCTATCACTTAGTTACATAGATCTTGCAAAATATCATAGGAGTAGTGGTGGTTCCCCCTTTGAATTATTACAGTGCGTTGTTTCCTATTTTCATCCATTTTGTCTATTTTATTCTCTGAATTCATGTAACAATAGATGCTTGAATATTTCATACTTGCCTACAGATTCATTTGCATTGAGCTGTTAATGCACATGCCTGTTTGATGGGTTGAATTTATATCTTTAAACTGCACTACATGAATCACAACATCTAGTTTCTTTTCAGTCTATTATATGTACTTGTAACTCAGATAATTGTAGCAAATCTCATGGTTTCAATCTCTATGCTTTTAATATATATTTCTTGTTTCTTTTAGCTCTACATTTTTAGTTATCCATTCTCTTTGTCTTCTCTCATTTTTTCCATAAAGATAATTAAACTGTAAGCCTTTAAAGTGCTCAACCTCCACTATTTTCTAATATATTTATGGAAACTCTGCATGTGCAGAAATATTGAAATACCTGAGATGTATCTTTGGATGAAATAAGCAACTCATGCCTCTTATAAATGTGTATAGAAAATGGGTTGTGTCTCCTCCTTTTGTAGAATCATTTGAGACACATTGATTTAGATGTACGTAGGCACTGGTCTTGTAAGCAATCTAAGGCTGTCTTTGGGAGTGACATCATCTTCTGGCACCATTGTCGGGGAACGTATTGAAGGATTTTTTCCCTAGGATATGGAAAATTGAGCACCCTTCGTGTAGGTGAGCGAAGTAGTGTAGGTGAGCGAAGTCTATTTTGATTGAATTCACATCACCTTGGAAACTCCACACCCCCCCTCATTATCATTCATCACACTAGCTTTTAGAAGGCCTCATACTCACTTCGACACCTCTCAGTAGAAAGCCCCATTTGTATCTGACCTTGAAAAATATTTTTTTGGAAAGTCTAGAAAGAGAAAACTCCCCCTACCTGTGCTACCATCTCACTAGCCTTCACAACATCCTCCTAGAATTCTCAACCCATTGTTGCTCATTATTTAGGATTGGCTCCAAAGATTCTGACATACCCTGCTTCCCCTCCAACCACTGTGGTCTTGACCCCAGTTCCTCGAGAAAATTTTAATCCCCCTCCACTAATTTAGATGCCTCTTCAATGAATTTTTCTAAATATGTATGCACATTTCGATTTACGTCAACCCCTAGGTGTTATTCCTTAGGACTACTTAAATCTTCTCCCTAAGTTTAATGGGGAAGATGAAAATTCTGCTCAGAAACACATTCAAGCCTTTTGTGCTTTTGCTGAGAACCTGAATATAGAATAGTTGCATGTGGTTCTGAGATTTTTTGTACAGTGCCTTGATGGAGAAGTGAGAAAATGGTTTAAAGCCCTACCAAATGCCTCCATCACCGCTCGGGAGGAACTTGAAACCTCCTTCAAACAAAAGTGGGGTGAGAAGAGAAATCATGAGTACCTCCACATAGAGTTCAATGCCATCTAGAAGAATAAAAAGTAGGATATCTCATAATTTAATACGAGGTTCAATAAGCAATATAACAACTTTCCTTCTAAGATAAAGCCTCCTCCAGTTGCTGCTTGTGTAGCTTACTTGGGAGCCTTTGAATCTGACTTTTGTTTTACCTTAACAGGAAGTAGGTCTCCTACTTTAGATCAACTCCAAGTCGATGCTCTTGAAGTAGAAGCAAATTTTACCTCAACAGGGAAGTCAATTGGAAAGTAGGAAACCACTGGGAATAGAAGAGGTAAAGAAGAAGCTTCCTCCTCTGGTCATACAAGAGAATCACCAAACCTAAAGTTGGAGGAACTGGATAAACTCATCATGATTTTGTCCCATAAGGTTGGAAAGCTCGAAATTGAGAACACGAGTCTCTCCAAACAAAATACTCAAGGCACAACTGAGGTTATAACCCACAATATAGAAGGCCCTTTTTATAGATATTTCCAGGAGAAAGAAAAGAATATCCAGACCAGATCCGTCATCCTTTATATTTAGAAGATTATCTCGATGAACAATGGTCAGATACATAGGAGATGAAAGGAAAATTATATTTTGCTTTATCTGGAGAAGAACATGGAGATATGGCTCACTAGGAGGTCATTCATGAGAGAGAAACAACAACAAAGGAGGAAGATTTGATTATTATTATAAACAATTGGCAAATTTCATGCAAGCATAGCTACACCAAAGGTATGATCGAAGATCTTGAAGAAAGAGGTCTGTAGAGCCTCTAATTTACACCTCATCATCCACTATTACCTACTGTTTTTCATCACTTACCTCTCTCTTTTGCCTCATTTTCATTGTAAACTCACCCAGATCATTACATATGATGGCATTAAGCATGATTTAGGGATTTTGCTAATGTGTGACTGTTTTGTTTATATTTTGACATACTTACAGGCATTCCGTAGCCATCTGCTGATTCCGCAGCCATCTGATGATCTCGCAGCCTTTTTGTTAATCTCAAGGTTCCACGTGTCATTTTGCCAAATGAGCCACATGGGCACTTAGGAATCAAGGTGATCGAGGTTCCTGTGCTATCTGTTCAGCCATCCACGTCATCTGTACCTCCGGTCAACGAGGGTCAAGTTACGGTCAATAAAGGCAGCTTAACGATGATACGTAAGCTGTTGGGTCACGTCAGTTCAAACGGTGACTTGTCCGTCTTATGCAGGCCGTGGGGGACATAATCCAACTCTGGATTCAATGCCCATAACGACCAGAACCTCCAGCTCATCCACGCAGACTTATGACGTGTTTTGATCCTTAATTACGCATGACAGTTAGTTAGTTTTTCAGTTTTAGCTGTACGCATTAGGCCGTCTTTCAGATGCCTATAAAACTAGCGTTCGCATACGCTGAAGGTTACTTTTCAGTTGCTGCATTTTATAAACTTGTTGTTAATTTAGAGCATTCGAAGACTCTGTTTTTATAGTGCTGTTCTAGCACTCTGGACTGTATTTTCCTGCACATGGAGTAATAGAAACAGTGCTGTTTTGAAGTTTCCAATTCCTTGAGTCTCTTTTGGATGATATGAATGGAGGGCCCCTGTTCATGTTAGCCTTGTAAAGTATTTTATGTATTTTATATGCAGCATTTCCTTATTTCTATTCAGCATTTCTCTTAGTTGAAACATGTACAGCGTAATTTACCTTCTTGTTATTTCATTTCCAGCCTTTCTTTTTAGCTGATCAGCATTGTTCTTTTGCAAGTTTTTAAACCCGGGATTGATTTTGTGTTTGTGTATTTGCTTAAATATCTAGTGGTAGTTTCAGTTGACAGATTCAAGTTGCTGCCTTTGCTTTATTTTCATAGCTGATTTTTAGTTTTATTTCTCAAAGTGGTTTGCTAACATATGAATGATCTCTTTATCATAAATTGTCTATCTTTTAGAGATCAGAATATTAATAACTTGCAGCTGGCTTTGGGTGCTTTTTAGACTAATCCTTAACTACTTTCTAATCGTGTCTTACACAGTACTATGTGTTAGAGGCAGAGAGTTAGAGAGAGCTGAACATCATAACTAGTCTTTAAAGTAGATTTTTCTCATTTTTATCATTTCTTAGACTTATCTTTAGCTACTTCCTAATCGTGTCTTACACAGTACTATGTGTTAGAGGCAGAGAGTTAGGAAGAGATAAACTTTATCATTGGTCTTTTAAGTGATTTTCTTACCTTTTATTTGCAGCAGCATGAATGGTGTCTAATGCCATTAGAAAGTGGTTCTTTGCTTTCAAGTTATTTCAAGTTACTTATTTCCTTCAAGCTTTTCCTTTTCAACAAGTAGTTAGAAATCACTAATCACACACTCTCACTCATCTAGAATTCACTTTACACACACCATCACTCATCTGTTTATAAATCACCACTCCATTTTAGAAAGATAAATTAACCACAAACAACACCCCCAAACGACAAAAAGCTCTAAGAGGTTGCTTAAGTACATATAGTACACCTTCACTTCATCAGCTTACGAGCCCCGGGTTGACAATTAATGACATCAATTTAGGAACACTAAATTGACTAAACAAGGTCAAGGGAGCCAAAACAACAAGAACCGATTGCGCCCCAAACTATTTCCTTAGTACCATATAAAGGGAAAGGTAAGTTGAATCCTAACAATGCTAGGGGAAAATTCCCCTTGAATAAGGAAAGACATATCTCAGAGGGTCACACAGCAAAGGAGGCACCTATACTATAGAAAAAACTGGTGGTAGTGAAGGAGAAGTAACGTTAGGAGGTATAGAAAATACCCAATATACATTCAACCTTCAAAAGGAGCTTGAATAGGTAAAGAGTTTTGTTCCAATGACTGAGCTTCTAAAGCAACCTACTTATAAAGCTTAGGTATCTCAATTCATGCATCCATCACTCTCACCATCCACCCATGATTCACTAAATCTTCAGGAAGAGAGGCTAATAGAGGTCTTCGAGCCACATGTGAAAGAACTTGATCCTTCTACTGCACCTTTCTATGTGACTCTGGGAATCCATGACCTTCTTTTTCATAATTTCATTTTGGACTCTAGATCCTCCCACAACCCCATGCCATAGGAAGTAATGGAACATATTGGCTTGAAAATCACTACGCCCTACAACAACCTATACTCCTTTGACTCCAAGAGAGTCAAATTTTTGGGAATGATAAAGGATTTGGTGGTGAAACTGGCTTAGATCCCTATGAAGAGCATGATAATGGACATAATATTGTAAGATATACACCCTCATTTTGGCATGCTACTGTCTAGATCTCGGGGTTCCAAGGTTGGGGGCTTTATCAAGTTTGATCTAACTTATGCCACCATTCCCATCTTTGGAGGAGAACAAAGGAGGATATGTAGAGAATATAGGTTTCTAAAAACTGTGACCTCAACTAAAGGCTCACAAAACTCCCCAATGTATGGAAAAGAAAGTAACCTCTCTTGCCTACTCCTAGAAGAAGATGAGTTTATCTTAGAGGAAACATTAGTCCACCTAACATTGCAGGTAGAACATCAACAAGCAAGTGAAAGCAAAGTATGGAAATTATATTTTGGTGGAGCGAATTCAAAAGATGGAAATGGGGAAGGAGTATTTTTGGTATCTCCTAAGGGCCGCGTGATACCCCTCTCATTCAAGATAGAGTTTGAAGTAACTAACAATGTGGGGGGGTATGAAGCACTTCTCCTTGGGTTACAAACTACAAAAAATATGAATATTGAATGCCTAATAGTTTATGGAGACTCTGAGCTAGTCATAAGACAAATAAAAAATCAATGCCAAGCCAAACACCCTAGACCGAGGACCTATGACAATGAAGTGTGGGATTTAATTGAAAACGTCTTCCTAGCTTTTAATATCCAATTTCTGCCAAGAGAAGGAAATATAATGGCTGACTCCCTTGTTGTAGCTGCAAGCACTTTCAGGCCCCCTCAAAATTCTCACCTTAGATATGAGGTGCAAGTCAAGTATAGACCCTCCATACTTGATAGAATCAAGAACTAGTAGGTGTTTGAAGATGAAAAGCAAGTGAAATGATTCATAGAAGTCGTTGGGTAGTTTTCTAACTCCACTACTGATCAAGAAGAAGAAGAAGAAGTAGATTAATAAGCCACTTCATCAAAAGACAGTGGATTGGCACAAATTTTTGCAACTGAAAGGGAATACTATCCCTCACAGACTAGTCCCACTAGAAAGGCTTTTTAATAAATATGACATAGTTTTCAAACAAATGGCTCTTGAGATGGATGATCAAGTACAAGATTGCAACATTGGATCAGAGGAGGAGCCCCAGATGATCAGGATTTCAAAAGGAATCCCCTTGCATTACAAACAAAAGTATTGAGATCTTTTCAAAACCTACAAAGATTCTTTTTCTTGGTCTTATGATGATTTAAAAACATTGATACTAACATCATACAACATAAGATTCCCTTGAAAATATAAAGGAAACCCTACAACCAGAAACTCAGATAGATAAATCCACTCCTACTCCCCTCCATTGAAAGATAGGTAAGTAAGCTGCTCCATGCAAAGATCATAGTACCTTGAATATACTTTGAGTGGGTAGTGAATTTGGTCTCGGTCCAAAAAAAGAATAGAGAGATAAGGCTATGTGTAGACTTCCAGAATCTAAATAGGGCGTCTTTGAAAGATAACTACCCATTGCCCAAGATGGATAATATATTGCATAAGGTGGTTGGTTCAGCCATAATGTCCATGATGGATGGTTATTTGGACACGATCAAGTAGCAATTCATCTCAAGGATCGGGAAAAGACAACTTTCATCACCATGTGGGGAACATTCATCTATGATCACATGCATTTTTGGCTGATAAATGCAGGGACCACATTTCAAATAGTCATGTACATAGATTTCATGCGGGAGCAAGAAAAATTCGTGGTGGTCTACTTGGATGACATCACAATCTTTTCCAACACTAAGGAAGAACACATCCTTCACTTAAAACTCACCTTTGAGAAGTGTAGGAGATATGGTCTCTCCCTGAATCCTAAGACATATAATAGTGCAGGAGGGTGTGAAGATCAATCCTAAATGAGTTGAAAGCATCAACCACATTCATCTACCCATGAATAATAAATAATTCCAAGCCTTCATGGGGAGAATAAATTTCTTAAGGTGATTTATACCAAACTATGAAAAGATAGTCAAGGGTATCATAGACATGCTCAAGAAGGGAAATGAGGTCAAATGGAGCCCTTTCCCCCATTATTATTTTAGTCAAATCAAATAATATTTGGCTGAAGCCCTAGTGTTAGCCAGTGTCATCTATTTAGTTCCTTTCTACATCTTTTCTTTTGCCTCTCCACATACCATCACTACAATGTTGTTACAAAAAAATAAAGCGGGTTATGAGAAACACATCGCCTTCTCCAACCAAGTCCTAAGGGATGCTAAGCTAAAATATAATATATTGGAGAAACAATCCTATCCATTGGTACAGGCTCTGAAGGCATTTCTCATGTATGTGCTACAATCTAAAATCACAACATTTGTCCCAATGATAGCAATCAAAGACATCTTGGTGCAGGGAGACAACAAAGGAGAGAGGGGTAGGTGGATAAAAAAAAAACATAAATAACAGTTAGAAATAAAGCCTAACAATCTCATTAAAGGCCAGGTGCTGACCAAGGTTTTATCTGAATCCAACTACAATGCACTAGGGATAAAATTGATCATAGAGGAAGGCAGATTAGAGGATCACCAAAGCAATCTTAAAACATCTAAGTATGAAATCTATACCAAATACAAGGGATCATCTTGGTATAATAACATCATTCATTACCTCTTATTCCTAAGGTGCTCTTTGGGGATGGATACATCCAAATACCAAAGCCTGAGATTGCAAGTGCAAAAATATATCATATCCAATGGCCTACTCTACTATAAGGACCCTATGGGGGTATGGTTTCTATGTTTGGTGGAAGGAAAGACCCATAAAGTGATTGGGGAGTTTCATGAAGGAGTCTACAGAGGGCGTCACAGCTAGAAGACCACGACACACAAAATACTCAAGTATAGATTGTAGTGGCCTACGATGTTTGGGGATGTTCATTCCAGAGTCAAGATTTGTCAGAAATGCCATGTGTTTGCTAAAAGGTAGAAGTTTACTCCTCTCCCACTGATTCTTGTGGATGTGGAGGAGCCTTTTAAATAGTGGGGATTAAAGTTCATAGGGGATATCAATCCACCATCCAGTGGCTAGCACAAATGGATATTAACATCCACTTGTTATTTCACCAAGTGGGTAGAGGCCATCCCAACTAGAAATGCTACAAACTCAATGGTAATAAAATTCATGAAAGAGACATACCATCCCACTTGGGTTGTCCTTTCAAAATCATCAATGATAATGCTCAAGTATTCAAATCTACCAAGTTCACCAGCTTCTTCGATAAATATAATATCGCCATTGGGTACTCCACTCCATACTACCCTCAAGGCAATGGCTTGGCTGAGCCTCAAACAAACTTGTGCTGAGGGTGCTGAAGAAGACCATCACTAAAAATCAAAGGACCTGGGACTCCCAAATAAAGTTTCTCTATGGGCCAACTAGGTAATGCGTAAACGATCCACCGGAAAATCACCTTTTGAACTAGTGTGTGGCAAGGTTGTTGTCTTCCCGATCCCACTATCAATGCCAGTAGCAAGGTTTCTACAAGAAGTTGAGGAAGAACCAAACACCCTGACAAGGAGGATAAATTAGTTGGTTGAGCTTCAGCAAAACAGAGAACAAGTGGAGGCGAAAATATCCAATTACCAACAAAAGATGAAATCTCTATCTGACAAGAAGGCCAAGGAAAAACCTATTCAACCAAGAGATTTAGTTCTCAGGTGGGATGTCCGACGGGATGACAAAGGAAAAAATGGAAAATTCGATCCTATATGGTTTGGCCCCTTCAGGATTGCAGAAGAGAGAGGGAACAACGCATATCTACTTGAAAAATTGGATGGTGAACTGTTCAAACTTCTAGTGAATGGTCAGTTCCTCAAATTTTATTTTCAAAATTAGAAGTACCTGTCTTACACTCATTGTAAATATTCAATGTGTGTATTGATTATTATTTGAATTTTCATTTTATGTAAAGCTTTCTACTTTCATGAAAGTTATATTTTGATTAGAAGTGAGTCCATGCCTAAAGGAGTAGTTTGTAGTGTTCCGGTTCTCAACACCTTGCTAGCAAGGCACTGTCCCCAATGGAGCCAATGGTATTACTCATTGATCACTCACTGCTTTGCAAATGATCAGTTGTCCAAGATGAATAAGAGAAGTGAATTTGAAGTGATTTCCTGAGTCATGGAAGCTATCAAATCTTGATTAAACCCTCTCCATTGCATAGTTCCTGAAATGAGCTTTCCAACGGTATACAAAAGTCCCAAAATGGACCTCTGCATCAGAAGATATGGCCTATGGAAGATCAGCAGTCATGTTGCCTTGAAGTGCAGCAAAAGAGTTTATTAGAGGAGCCCGGGCATAGAAAGTTGAGCAGATTGAACATACCACAATCTTTCATCCCTCATGACCCCCACAGTTCCTTATGGGCCATCCTTAAGGAATTGCGGGTGGGAGCATGCCAATAGTGTTAAGGCAACAGGGAAGGGCAGAGGCTACTTTACATTAAAAATCATTGAAAATGGAAGGGCAGGAGGACCCCATTTCTGTCTCCTTCATGGGCACCATGTGGCATAGTACCCGTAGTCCTACATATCGCAACCCCGCAGTCCTGCATATCGCAACCCCGCAGTACTGCATATAACAACCCTACAGTCCCACATCTGGCATATCGTTGAGGTCTCGGGGTACATACTTAAGGTTATCAATGGTTCAGAGTGTTGAACACCAATATCACATCCCATAGTCTCGCAGGTCCCCGCATACTGTAGGTCCTCACATCCCACAGGTCCCCGCATCCTGCGGATCCCGCAGTCCTACAGGTCCCACTAGGCCCCGCATCCCACATCTTGGAGATCCCACAGTCCGGCTGTCACAACAAAATCCAAAACCTTGTGGGAGGCCAATCTTGCGATATAGTGTGAAATTACCAGTAGGGCTAAAAAATTCTAACAAAGCAAAGCATGGAAAACCCAAGGTTACGTTGCCCCCTTCTCTCTCCTCCATGTGGTGGTACGATGGTATGGTTAATACCTCATCCTGTAATCCCACAATATTGGCGAATCTAGGAGGTTCTCATTCCAAGCCCGTTCAGGTACCGATTTTGCGATACATTATGAAAGTTCTGTGGAAGGCAAAAATTCATGAACAAAGGAAATGCACGTGAAAACAAGGTCCAGCAAGACTTTTTCTCTCTCCTGCAGGAGGCCATGTGGTAGCGTATAATTGGTCCTCACAACTGAAATGAAAATTGATGTCATCAATGATGTGGTAGTATGAAGGACATGCGGCAGTACATATGTTGACGTGGTAGGGGACATGTGTCACTTGATTTTAACATTTTCAGTCGTGCTATGGGGCCATTTTCGGGTGACACATGTCACCACTCACAGAGTGACACGTGCCAATGATGATGTCATCCCACATATTGGTGATCACACAAAATGAAAATTCTTTCCTCCGCCGATGCTCCTCCCCAGTTGCGATTTTGATAAGGAAGAAGCCCCCATATGCGATATTTCATAGTCTCTATTTGATGAAGATTTCGCGTTCAGACTTTGAACGATGTGGTGTAAAAGTAAATAAAAGGGAATTTCACATTATAAAATAAAAAACCTCCCGAACACAAGTTTAAAGGTTTTAGTTCCTGAAAAGTTAAAGCCCCTATTCTTAACCTGTGGTTATATGAAGAAAACAGAGATAAGGGCACCACATCGAAGGGGGGCTAAGGGGGAAATCAATATATTGCCCATTTCGCCTATTTTAGAGGTAAAAAGCCTGCAGTTGACAAACTTCATTGTTACACTACATCAAGGCACCAATAATGTAGGACTACACAGATCTTTAAAAGACATATGGGTCGGCAGTTGGTGTGTTTAATGGAGGGATGGATCTTTCAAACTAGGCATGGGCACATTCATGAGAAAACTATTTTGCAATACGCATCCAAAGTTGGTGCCGAAAACAACTGTAACACTACATACAGAAGATTGAGCATTCAAAACCAAGTATGGGTGGACTCAAAAATGGATCTTTTTGACCTGCTTCCAAGGTCATTGCTAAAGGAAGAAATGACAAGAGTTAGCTGAGAACCATAGGAGATCATACTGCGAACTAGATGCAGCCTAAAGCCAAAGTAATTAGAGGGATGGGCATAGAGATATTGCATTATTGTTTCATATATTTTGTGATCTTATGATTTTCTTTCTTTTATGGGGCAATTACTATTTTTTGTGATGTTTTTTGGACACAGAGCCTTCCTTGGCCGAGACAACAAGCTGATTTGACAACTGAGACTTGGCCGAGGGATATTTTATATTATATCATGATTAATAACACACCCCCGCTTCTTATAAATAGGGGGCAGAAAAACTGAATAAAGGCTCTGATATGCAAGGAATGGACGATATTTTTGTGAGACTGTGTCACTTAGTTACATAGATCTTGCAGAATATCGAAGGGGTAGTGGTGATCCCCCCTTTGAGTATTACAGTGTGGTATTTCCTGTTTTCATCCATTTTGTCTATTTTATTCTCTGAATTCGTTTAACAATAGATGTTATAATATTTAATACTTGCTTATAGATTCATTTGCATTGAGTCGTTAATGCACATGCATGTTTGATGGGTTGAAGTTATATCTTAAAACTCCACTACGTGAATTAGAGCATTTCATCTGGTGCGACTTATCTCTTTTTTCATCCTTTCAGAGGAGGATATCCTTTTTCCTTCGATCATCCTTCTCGAGATATAAGTATTGATCTGCAACCATACAACATGACATTATAAAACTTAAATACAAGTATGCATATCTCATTTTAACTTTACGTTTTCCAGGCTTCTTTCAACATATTCCTTGATTGAAAGATCTTCAACTCCTTGACTACTCTCACATCATCATATCATCATTCATGAACTCCATACGTTGGAGTTTCTATTGAAACACATGCTTCACCTTTGGATCGATGGCATGATGAGCAATCTTAGAATGTTTTGGTTCTGAAAAGTTGTTGCCTACAACTTGCATTCTTTCATAGAAACCCTAAGTTGTTGACAAATGTATCTTATGCTCATTATCATAGTCACCCTCATGATGATGTCATGAGATCTAGTTTCTAATACCTCCATAGTGTTGCACCACATCCTATAACATATTTTAGTCGCATTCTATGCATGATATAGGAGTCTAGAAAGAGACTTTATAGAGAGAGGCTAACTTAAAGAATTCTACTCCTCTTATCATGGAATCCATTCATCTCGTTTCATCCTAACGAGTAGGATGAATTTTCTTTTTATCCTCTATTTGATATTATCCTTTCAATGACTTTGCCTATTTATAAAGACTGAGAATATCCTCCTTATACAAGGACTAGCATATCTATTTGTACAACAAAGTCATTTAAATCAAATATAAACCATAACCGTGAAAGATACTTACTTGACACATGAAGAGGAGATCCTTACCTTGATACTTCTTTGAATGAGATTCTTTCTAGATCATTATTGAAAACCTCTTACCAAGACTCTTTGCACTGTCAAGCACCAAGGATGACAAAAAAATTCTTCAGACTATATGTTATTATGATGTTTGAAACTGCTTCATCATCTTAACTTCAAAGGAACTTTGACTCCTTATTAGGTCTTTATGATTATTGATATACGATACTATATTGCTGACACATAAATAGACTGTGGAGTATTAATAGTAGTGTGTAGATAATAATCATCTCTTTATGGCATTGATACTTAGAACTTCTTGATCGCAATAGAGGAGGTAACACTTATTTATCCCAATTATGTTTATCCTAGTTTTTCTTAGCAACATTATCTCCAAACTGTGACTTTAGTGATGTAGTATGCAACACTTAGCATACTGTGATGTCACCAGGAATGCATGCTGCAAAACTAAGATATACTGTAAATATGAGAAACTGAACTGTGTGATATATTTGTATTGATGAGGTTTTGTGATATTGACACCATGAAGTTAGATTACAATGCCACCTATTTGAATTCTTCTTGAGGAGATCTGAGATTATTATTGTTCTCATAGTAGTGGCATCCCTAAATCAAGTAGTAGTATAGAATATCACTGTGAGCCCGAGACATAAGTCATACCTTTGTAACAAGATCATGTAGCATTATTTTGAAGTATAATATGTTGTTGCATCGAGCCATTCATCATTGGAAGCACTGAGACTATGAAGTACACTTAAGAATTGCAGACACGAGATAGTAGAGGATGATTTATTTGTGGTTTTGTAATCTCATGGTTACTTTAAGCATTTTTGACATAGATTTTAGTTTTGTAGTATGAACCCGAAACTGTGATTTCCAACAAGACAATGATATTTGAGAATGTTCCTTGATATTAATATGAGATGCAACACTATACATCTCTTCAAACTCATCTTTCAATTCACTTAGATGCAAACTTGTTTCTTGAATGTGCCTTATCTTCCCTTCGTTAGACATTAACACCTTAGCTCTGATTCCATGTTGAAGAATCTAGGGCACATGTAGTTAATGAGATTATTCTTGACCTAATAACTATTTGTGAGGAATTTTTTATTTTCTTATTAGCACAATATTCTATTTGACATTATTAGATTGTGTGTTTCTTATGTAATCAAATAGCTAGCAAAAACAAAGAGACAAGAACGCAAGATGTTGGCATTCTGCCAGGGCGTAAACCTCTCCCTCTTAGAGAGGAAAACGCACACATATTTCTTTTTATAGATATTCCAATTGATGAAAACCAAGACCATCATGCTTGAATCACCATGCCACTCCAAGATCGAGGCACCAATCCTCTTCTTTATCACTCTTTAGATAATCATCATTGTTGCATCACTGAGGTCATCATCAAGATCTCCATTCCCGCTATAAAATATTTGCACTTTCATCAAGGTCTTAACAATACCACCGAGATATTCTTAAAGTATGCATCTAAGCCCATTGAGGTCACGAATTCTTCTCGTTCATTTTTACCATAACCTTGTGACAAAGTGTCCATTGAGATCGCATATATGCTTATGACCATCATTGTAGAGAGTGTTACTATAGGACCTTCTCCGAATTATGCCAAGATTGTGTAGACTGATGTGGGATCTATGAGATTCTTGTCATCACTACTATGCCAGGATGATACTATCTAGAATGATGAGACTGATTGTTCCTCTCTTGCACTGAAACCCTTATCATCATACTTATGTTGAGAATGTTACTATTTCTGTAGCACTCATCAAGCTACAATGATGTCATATGAAGTCTAAGCCTTACACAAAGATAGACACTCTTGTACCCATAAAAAATATGAGTTCGTATACCTATGAAGTTGCAGAGATACTTATCCAAAATTCTATGTTTCTTTGGTGACTTAAGCCACTTCTTTATAGGTTTTATGGCTTCATAATAAGCTGACATGTCAATGTGAACTGATTTGTCTCTTTTATTGAGATGACATGTCATTTGTATATACTTTGAGTCCAACTTAACTTATCTCTTCATCATTTTTGTCACATTCTTCTTCTTTGGAGGATGGTGCTTGCCTTGGAGGGCTACTTGACACTAGGTTGACCCATATTCATGCTCAAGAAGAGATATTTAACATAACTTTGATTCTTTGAATTTCCTATAGCTATAGAATGAGTAAGAAACTCATTCAAACAATTTACAAAAACGATATTTATTTTTCTTGATAAGTACAAATATCAAAATTACATTTACATATATCGAACCTAGTTACAGTTTTCTTCAACAAGAAATGGAATTGTATGACAAAAGACTTTGAACCCCTACATAAAGGATAATATTTTTTTGTGTAGATGCATAAGAGGTTAAATAAGAGTTTCCATTTGATGGAACCCTAAGTATATCAATCCACTTAGTCACTAGGGTTTTGACTCTATTATTGGTATATACTTTTCCTCAACTAATATTGGTTTGCAGTTGGAAGCACTCAATGTCTATGGTCCCTACATCGACAAGGTAATTGTCTAGGAACATGTTTTTAGGAATTGTCTTCTAGTTTGATAAAATTTGATCATTGTGTGGGATTTGAATATCTCATTGACATTTATAGAATTATAGGATCCACATGCCATACAAAAAACTCTTTCAAATTTTTTTTTTATCATGTTCTCGTAAACCATAAAATTAGAATTTTCAAATGACTAAGATGGTCCCCATGTGGAGGAACAATCATGTTGGGGAGGCCAGAAGAGAAAATTTATTAGATCAATTTCTTTTGTCTAAACAACTAGTGGAAATTCCATCATTTATTCCTCAATGTGTTGGATGTAGGGGTGAATATGATCACTACCCAATTATTTTGGAAACTAGGGGGTGGCCAGGAAACCTACTAGTCCTTTCATGTTCAATGCTAGTTAGTTTAAGAATGATGAGTTTATGGCTCTAGTTGAATGCAATTAGAAATCTGATCATCCCAATCTAGGGTCCTCTGCAGATGCACATTTTCCTTCCAATTTATCAAAGATCAAGAAGATTACATGTTGTAAAGTGTAACTAGCTTTGATCTTCATAATGACATGTAAATATGATTTTAATGTAGGATATGTAAAGAAGAGAAATAAAATTATTGTAATACTTGCATCATGGGTTTCATGAGAAAGATATTTTATTTTAGTATAGGTTCCCATTGAGAGTCCTTAGGAATTTTGTCATCTAGTCATAAAAGTATAAAGAGTCATTTTCATGTAATGAAGACATGTTACAAATTTTAAAGAGTCACACTTATCTATGTAAATTCATTCTCCAAGACTTTGTCACTAGCCTGCTTCAAGTAAGGCTACAACGATGTGAGAAAATAAAGAGATGATGTTAGCTCTCCTCCAAGAGATCATACTGTCCTAACTGCCATGGAAAAATTCCTATATATACTAGTACTTAACCTCATTTTGAGGAAAGCAAGTTCAATCAATCATGTCTACAAAGAAGTGAAAAAAACATACTAGAGAAAGAATCTATCACAGCGAAGCAAAATGGATGGACAGAAAAGTTAGTTTGTGGATTTTTTTGGGGTAATATATCCTCCCTCGTGTGAAGGTAGATGATACAAAGGTGCTAGAATAAGGTCGAATTATTGCATCTACATCAAGGTGATCTTATTTTTGTAGAAGACCTCGATAGAAGGAGTAGAGTAGAACTGCAATAGGTCTCTCTCTTGAGACCAAGATTCTGAAGGAAGCTTAGAAGAGGAAGACCAAGATTCTAAAGGAAGATGAGAAGAGGAATAAGAAGAAGTTGTGTCAGAAAAGAAGCTAGTGACTTGGTATTTGGAGGAGTCTAGCATCAAGGGTCATTGTAATGGTCTTGGTTTTGTTCAATTAAATATCTATATGAACAATTTCATTTTGGTTTTCCTCTCAAAGAATGAGAGGTTTTGGCCCTCGCTGACAAGCCTATATATTGTCTCTTTTGTCACTCTATTTGTTCATGATATGATATTTATCTTCATGAGAATAAAATAATAATAAACAAAAGAAAGAGAAGATCATAATCAAGAAGAAAAAGCATATCACAAGTAATTATCATAAGTAGAGAAATCACCTAACTTATAATGCCCTAGATTTCTCAACATGGTATTAGAGCTAAGGTGCTAAAGTCAATAAGCGAATATAATCAAGAATACACACAAAGATCAAGTTTCAAAGAATTATCAAAGCGAGACAAAAATAATACCAAGCAAGACATCAAGATCTTCATCTTACCGAAACCCTAGATCGAAGAAATCTACTTTAGCAAAAAGTCTTGGAAACATCATCAAGGGCGAAGCAGAAATAAAGACTAAAACCACAGTAGAATCTTCAAGGTCATAATTTCTCCATCATCTAAGGAGGGAGTATATTAAAAGGTAATGTTAGAAAAAGGGGAATCTTCTCTTCACTTGGCAGAATATCATCCAAAAAGGACTTTCATATCGTTAAAAAAATCATAGTAGAAGGATCAAGTTCATCACCACCAGAGAAATCTATTTGAAGATTCTATCTCCAAAAGTAAGTATCTTCTCTCTTATGATCTAGTAAAATGACTTCATGTTTCAAGGAAAGTCAAAAGTTAATTGTGATATCAAACTTCCTTGCATGGAAGGGAAGGACCGACATAGTCCTCGAAGTAAATGAAGTCATCGATCAAGTACATGAAAATATTTCCAAGCCATATGGACATCAAGCTCTATCTTAATACATGGAAAAATATCTAAAGACTCAAAATATTCTTGAGTAATCTATCAAAGATTCACTCATTGCTCATATAGCCTAGCTGGATATATCAAAAGTGTTATATGATAAGTTGATAGAACTATTCTCTTAAAGTATAATAAGAAATATCATATCACTTCAATATGATCTATCTAAATTGAAGGTATCAAAGGATGAAGGGATATCTTCATTCCTTTCAAAATCATTTGAAATAAAAATTCAATTGTAAGACCTAGGAGAGATGATATCTGATAAGGAAATGATCTCCATCATTATAAATGCACTATCTGATGAACAAGGTAACCTCATATCCAACGAGGAAGATGAAGCTTTCCCATTCAAAAATTTATGTAATCTATGCAAGATAAGAGAAAACATGCTAAAGGGACAATATGATGAAGAACATAGAGAAAGGAGTCAAAAAATTACTAAAGGAAAAAGGAATTTCGGTAAATTTGGTCCTCAGAAGAAAAAGAAGAAAATTGCTAAGGTTCAGTGTTTTAGATGTCAAGAATATGGGCACTATAAAATAGATTGTAATCAAAGGGACACTAACAAAATAAATCAAGAAGAAGCTCATATTAATGAAGAAGTGGAAGAACCTGAAATCACGAAGACAAAGAAGGAGGAAGTGATAGATCTCTAATATGACTGAGATGATCTCCTTCAATTATTATTCTATTGTGTAAAGCATAGGTAATTATCTTTGTAAATAACATTAGATGCATCATATTGGAGAATGGCATCATGGTAGAAGCATTAAGAGCTCATGATAAAGGTAACATGTAAAATGTATGGGGAAAAATTTATAGCTATATAAGGTATAACTCTTGAAAACCTCATTGAAAGATACTTATGGAGAAGGAAAAGGTCATCTAGGACAAGACTCATCATACATATGCATAATAAGATATGTTAGATCCACTACATTTTCTGATGGAATCTTCATTGTAAGGTTCACCAATCATGAATAAAGACAAGTAAAATCCATAAGATAATGGGAAAACAGGGAAATAGATCTATAGAGTAAGACTTCTTCATTCAAGGGAAGTTGTTGCAGAAAGTCTGAGGAAATATGAGGTATGTATACAAGTGTATGATTGCATACATCATGTTCTATCTTGAGAAGCCTTATCACAGAAAGGATCTCCTCCTAGGATGCAAGAATGCATAGATCATGTATTTAATAGATCAAATCAACATAATATGTATTCATTGGAAAGATGAGGTAGCTGAATACAATTTAGGAACTGTAATTGGAAGTTCTTGGGATGAAAGATGTGAAGAAACAAAGGAGGAGATCGTGGAATAAGAAACAATGGTAAATGTAGTCAACATCTGAGATCCCAACAACATTTGAATATGATATCTCCTAGAAAGATATGAAGAATCTGATGGAAAGTCTTGAAAAGATATATACTCTTAACACACATATCTTTAGGATATGTGTCAACATGTACACTGATTTTGATGCTTGCAGGAAGATGTCATGGTGAAAAACCTTCACAAAGGTAATTATGATTTCAGTTTTCATTACTTATTTATGAACTAGTATCTGGATGGGCTTATGGAGGACTACCAAAGGGAAGAGCTATAGAGATCTTCCAATATAACCACATGGAAGGATGAAAGACCTTTCCGAAGAAGAAATCATGATGAATGTAGCATAATATGAAATAATGCCATATGTATACTGATAGATCACTTTCTGATGAGAGGGATGATGACATGAATGACTCATGGATGAAAGTGATGAATAGTCTATGCCCTATGAAGAAGTCCCCAAAATAAGAAGACTCATTGATAAAAGAAATACATGAAAATGAAGGAAGGAGCTCATCTGGCACCTGGTTATCCCATCATCTCCACTTGAGGAGCTGTTGTAGGTCCCTAATTAAGAGGGAGCCTAGAAACAAGTTTATTACTTGGAAGAAACTTGCCAATTCCTAAGCCAAGAGGAGCTTAGATACATTCCTTCTGTAGGAATGAGTAAATTTTTCCTCTCTAATTGAGAGGGAGAGTTAGACACATTATTCTTGTCTTCACTTGGGAAGACTAAATAGAGGATTGGTAATAATGTTTCAGCTGATACTCTTTGAGGATGAGATAGGCCATCAAAGATAATAAAGGGAGAAAATAAAGATATGATGTTAACCCTCCTCTAAGAGATAATGTTGGTCTAACTGCCATTGAAAAACACCTATATATACTAGAAATCAGCCTCATTTGGAGGCAATAAAGTTCGATCAAGCAAGTCTATAAAGAAGTGTGAAAAACATAATAGAGAAAACATATATCTCAATGAAGTAAAATGAAGGAGGGAAAAGTTAGTTTGTGGATTATTTCGTGTAATATATCCTACCTTGTGTGAAGTAAAAAGATAGTAAGGTGCAAGAAGAAGGTTTAAGTCTTGCAACTACACCGAGGTGATCTTATTTTGGTAGAATACTTGGCTATAAGGAGACTAGTTGTTAAAATTGGCAACCATGGAAAAACATCATGTGGGTCATCTTATTCATGGTTAATAATATTTTTATTAGATTCCTCTCGTCAAGAGGTGTAGGATTGATATAAAGATCATCCAATTCCGATAAGTATTCATGAAGATATGAATTTATTTTGATTATGGAATTATTATCAAGCCGACCTACAACTCATGTAGGCTCAGAAGCCCAACAGTCGTATCTATTCACCCACCAACGTTGTGTATCAATATAAGAGGACTTTTCCTCATTTGGACTCACTCATCTCATCACATCTCTCTCTCTCTACTGCGCAGATATGAGTCTCTTCTCTACTGCCCTGAAATGGGTCTCTCTCTCTCACACATGTGAAGCCGGAAGCTGTTGAATTTGAAGCTACAACTGCAGAAGTAAAGATTGACTTGCGTGGCCTAGAAGATCTCCACTTTGGAACTGCACTGTAGTTTCATTTTAACCTCGTTTGAAAGCCACAACTTTTGGTGGTGGAATGAAGTCAATCCGACGGACGATTTGCAAGATATCCACTGCCCTAGTTTGAAGCCGGAAACTGCTGAAACTGAAGTTGCAACTGCAGAAGTAAAGATTGATTTGCGTGGCCTAGAAGACCTCCTCATCTGAACTACGCTTTAGGTTCATATGAACCTCCTCTGGAAGCCGAAACTTTTGGTTGTGGAATGAAGTCAATCCGACTATTGGTTTGTGAGATATGGTCTGACCTAGTTTGATAATGAAGCAGCTAATGCTGATGCTACTGATCTAGGGTTTGCTACTGCTGATATGAATCAGATTTATTGTACTATTTCTCTCTGCTGAATTATTGAAGATAAAAGAAGATTTGATCAAAGGGTTTCCCCAAACATTGTGGGGTTTGTCCCTGGCTAGCCGCCACATCTTGTGTCTCTTGTCTTGGCTTGTTTTCTGTCGATCATTTAATGTTCTATCTGCACTTTACTTTATGTACATGTGATTGCTAATCGGTGGAATATAATAAGAAAAAGAAGTAAACTGTTATAAGCATAGAACATACCATAACTTAACATGGTATCGAAGCTGAGGTGAAGACAAAGACCGAGCAAGAGCAAGAGCAATCATTGAAGAGAATATTGGCAAGGCTATCCTAAGAGAACTATGCGGTCCTCAACACTCTTTCCAGTCGAAGACAAGCTCCGTGAGAAAGCTGACTATCACCGATGGAAGATGTCTATCGATCTAACCCTTGAAGATCAAGGAGTGCTGGACCATGTAAGAGGCAATATTGTTGAGCCTTCATCAAATGCATCTGCTGCTGCCTGGAACAAATGGAAAAATGGAGAAGTCAAAACAAAGAAGATCATCTAGGACTCTATCGACAAGCGCTTGGTGGCCTACATCTCTGATCTAGACACCTCCAAGGAAATCTACGACAGACTGGTGAGTTTATTTAAAGTTAATGATGAAAATCAAGTTTTGTTTCTTAGAAATAAGTTGAGGGAAATCAAGAAGGGTAAAGATGAAACTATGCAAGCATACTTCTTAAGAATCACCGAGATCAAGAAAGATCTGCTATCTATTGGGGAAACCATTACTAAAAGAGAAATGGCACTCACAACTCTCGGAGGATTACCATCTGAATGGTATGTGTTCAGGACTACTCTTTTGAACTATAATGTAATTCCTGGTTTCAAGGAATTAATGGCTAGATGCATTCAAGAAGAAACAAGGGAAGAAGTGCAAGAAATACCCATGCCTAAAGGTCCTCCTGCTGCCTTTTCTTCTCATGCAAAGAAAAGAAATAATTGCAGGACTAAATCAAAAGGAAAGGCTGGACCTAAGGCTAGAAGAAAATGACGATGTTACATTTGCGATAAAGCAAGTCACCTTGTATGTGATCATGAGCATCATGATGAATGAGATAATGGACATAAAGGGAAACATGAGATCATGGACATATAGGATAGCATGATGATGATGCACACTAGTTTGAGCAACATTATGATGGATAAAATCATGGACATGGGCAGCATGATGATAATCATGATTAGAGAAGCATGGTACAGTATGTAGTGGTGCAACTCGAAATACCTCTTATGGCAATCAAAGGAATGACAAATTCAACAGCAAAGGTAAGAGGAGAGCTGGGAATCAAGGAAGAGGACAAGCATTCAAGAAGGCTAGAAATTGTAGAATGTATTAAATGCACCTGACCTCAAAAGGAACCTAGTGTCCATCTTGGCAATGGAAGACAGGGGCTTCAAGGTAACCTTCAGCAATGGCAAGGTATGTATATGGAAAAATAATGCTAAAGATGCCTTTACTCTCGGGTTTAGTGTTGATTCATTATATCAGGTCGATGGAAGTCCGCTAGGTGTCATGTCTTATGACACAACTCTTTAGTCCGAACTTTGGCATCAAAGGTTTGCCCACCTTCATTACAAAGCTCTACCCAATGTAAGACAGATGGTAACAGGGATGCTCGAATTCCAAGTAGAGAAAGAAGGTGTATGTTCGGGATGTGCCAAAGGAAAGCTCAAATGGGGACCATTCCCCTCAAGCCAAAGCAAGACCTCCGATATATTGCAATTGGTTTACTCAGGCATACCTGAGGTTGGCATTAAGAGGGAGACTACTACACCACATACTCCTGAGCAGAATGGTGTGGTGGGAAGGAAGAACCACACGATGATGGAAGCTGTCCAGGCCATGCTACATGATCAAAGACTTCCAAAGTTTCTATGGGCTGAAACTACAATCACCGCCGTATATGTACAAAATAGATGCCCTGATCAAGCATTGGGTTCCTAAACTCCTGAAGAAATGTTCACCACTGGTCAAAGGGAAGTCATGAATAGTCATGATGTCACCTTTGACAAAGATATGGCTCTCAGCAAGGTGGAAAATTTGCTAACTTTGAGTAGCTCTCAAGAAGCCGACATCAGGGAACTGAAAGAAAAGGATGATGAAACAATGCCTGATGTAGAAGAACCCATGGATCCGATTGATCCTCATCCACATGAGCCTTCCTCTTCTAGGAAGAGGCCTTCATGGCTTAGGGGGATACTTGATGATGCTGAAGGACATGCTGCACCCTGAGGAACCTTCCATCAAAGTAAGAAACCTAACAGGTATCAGGGATACCTGACCATCATGAGCACGATCATACAAAATGAACCTTCATAATTCTCAGATGTCATCAAGCATTAACTATGGAAGGATGCTATGACCATAGAATATGAGTCTATTATGGAGAATGATGTCTAGGAAGTAGTTCCCAGACCCTGGACAAGACAATTGTTACTTCAAAATGGCTTTACAAGATAAATCATGCAGCAAATGGAAGTATGGAAAAGTATAAGGTTCATTTTGTTGCTCGTGGTTTATCCCAGAAGGGAGGTATAGACTATGATATTTGCACCTGTTGCCAGATATACGACCATCCGCTTGATCATAGCCCTTGTGGCTTCACAAGGATGGAACCTACATTAGATGGATGTTAAGACCACGTTCTTACATGGTTCTATCAAAGAAGAGGTCTATGTGGAGCAACCTGAAGGATTTGAGATTTATGATTGAAAATCTCATGTATGCAGGTTGAAGAAAGCTATCTATGGGTTGAAGTAAGCACCCCGAGCATGGTATGAGAGGATCGATAGCTACTTGATGAAGTTGGGATTCACTAGGAGTGAAGCTGATCCTAACCTTTACTTTTAGGTTGAAGATGACAAGCCTCTCATACTGGTGTTGTATGTGGATGACCTCTTTATAACAATTGCAAACCCTCTCATTCACAAACGTAAGAGGGAGATGGCTTCTGAATTTGAAATGAAGGACCAAGGAATTGAAGTGTGGCAGAAGCCAAGGGAAATTTTCCTATCTCAAGGAAAATATGTGGTAAATATATTGGAAAGATTCGGTATGATGGATTGCAAGCCTGTGACTACCTTGAGGATCTTAACTTTTAGAAGTTATATGGTAGTGATGTCGGACCAGACTTGGGAAATGCCTCTGAGTTTCAAAAACTCATTCGCATTGATGTTCTTGGTGAACCTCCGTCCGAACATATGTTTTGCAGTTATCATTGTGAGCTCATATTTGGTTGAGCCTCACTGGATTGATGCCAGGAATCCTCTGAGATGTCTTCAGGACACAATCTCTCATGGATTAAGATACACTACCAGAGATGTGAGACTACTTGGATATACTGATGTTGATTGGGCAAGCAGTGTGGTGGACCGTAAGAGCACTTCCGGGCACTGTTTCACCTTGGGATCTGCTTCGATATCTTGGATGAGCAGGAAGCAGAAGTCGGTGGCTTTCAGCACCACCGAAGCAGGATATATTTTTGCTAGCATAACCTCGTGCGAGGCAGTCTGGTTGCGAAAGGTCTTCAGTGATCTGTTTGGATTTACATTGGATACCACTATGATTCTCTATAACAACTAGAGGTGGGATTCGATTATTGAGGAATCCCATATTCGTCAGCAGATAGACATCATCTGGGATATGGTAAGTCGATGAGCAAGGGAGCTCCATCACATTAAGATGATGTACATGTTGATACACCTTGTCAAAGCCCCGAGGAAAGATCTAATCTGTGATTTTCCCAAACAACTTGGAGTTGGCAAGAAACCCTTGTACAAGGGTCCTGCATGTTGCATACATTGAGCTCTGGGAGCTCTGAGGGCTTGCGGTTCCTACTCGAGCAACATATGACCACAGGGTGACTCACCCTCCCCTGGTGGTGCACACTGGAACAAGATGATTCGCTCTCTTGTGGGACAAGATCATTCTCTCTCTTGTGGAACAGGATGATTCGCTCTCCTGTGTAGCAGGATGATTAGTTCTCCTGTGAGGCCTGGATTGATGTGTTCTCCATGGCAGCCTGGATTGATGTGTTCTCCATGGCAATTGTAGCAGGATTGATGTGTTCTCCTGTGAGGCCTGGATTGATGTGTTCTCCATGGCAATTGTAGCAGGATTGATGTATTCTCCTATGAGGACAGGATTGATTAGTTCTCCTGTCGAAGCTTCCTACCCATGTAGTCTAGGACTCATGGGAAGTACCTCTCATCTGATCAATGAGCAGGGAAATGAAGTTAGGGACCATAGTAGTACCAATGGACGCATCGTTGTAACTACCGTACTCCCTACGCTAGGATGACCTCCATTGATCTGGGATCAATGATACTGGTCTGGGACCAGTGGTAGGAGTTATACCATACTATGACGCTGACTTCGGGTCGGTTGAGACGGGTCTGGGATCAGTGGTACATACTCTGAGACTGACTTTGAGTCAGTCGAGGATGATATTGGTCTGGGACCATTGGAGTTGTACTCACTATGACGCTGACTTTGGGTTGGTTGAGACTGGTCTGCGACCAGTGGTACATACTCTGAGACTGACTTTGAATCAGTATGATACATCCTCGATCATTTCTTCTTCTTCATAATTCAGACAAAATCAGAGTAGAACAGAACAATACAAGAGCAGAGCAGAACAAAATAAAACAGTACAGATCAGTGCAGGGCAGAACAAGACAAAGCAGAACAGGAAAAATAGAGCAGAGCAGGGCAAGAGTCAGGTTGTACAAGGCAGTGCATTTGATGGATGAGTAGTAACGACCGATAGACAGATTGCAGATGAAGTTTTCCATGGTTGAGAGGGAGTGTTAAAATTGGAAACGAGGGCAAAACTTCATGTGGGTCATCTTATTCATGGCTAATAATATTTTTATTAGATTCCTCTCATCGAGAGGTGTAGGATTGATATAAATATCATCCAATTCCGATAAATATTCATGAAGATATGAATTTATTTTGATTATGGAATTATTATCAAGCCGACCTACAACTCATGTAGGCTCAGAAGCCCAATAGTCATATCTATTCACCCACAAACGTTGTGTATAAATATAAGAGGACTTTTCCTCATTTGGACTCACTCATCTCATCACATCTCTCTCTCTCTACTGCGCAGATATGAGTCTCTTCTCTACTGAGCTGAAATGGGTCTCTCTCTCTCACACATGTGAAGCCGGAAGCTGTTGAATTTGAAGCTGCAACTGCAGAAGTAAAGATTGTATTGCGTGGGCTAGAAGATATCCTCTTTTGAACTGCACTGTAGGTTCATCTGAACCTCCTTTTAAAGCCGCAAATTTTTGTGGTGGAATGAAGTCAATCCGACGGACGGTTTGCAAGATATCGACTGCCCTAGTTTGAAGCCGGAAATTGCTGAAACTGAAGCTGCAACTGCAGAAGTAAAGATTGACTTGCGTGGCCTAGAAGATCTCCTCATTTGAACTGTGTTGTAGGTTCATCTGAACCTCCTCTCGAAGCCAAAAATTTTTGTGGTGGAATGAAGTCAATCCGACTGTCGGTTTATGAGATATGGTCTGCCCTAGTTTGATAATGAAGCCGCTAATGTTGATGCTACTGATCTAGGGTTTGCTACTGCTGATATGAATTAGATTTAATGTACTATTTCTCTCTGCTGAATTATCGAAGATAAAAGAAGATTTGATCAAAGGGTTTCCCCACACATTGTGGGGTTTGTCCCTGGCTAGCCGCCACATCTTGTGTCTCTTGTCTTGGCTTGTTTTATGTCGATCGTTTAATGTTCTATCTACACTTTACTTTATGTACATGTGATTGCTAATCGGTGGAATATAATAAGAAAAAGAAGTAAACTGTTATAAGCATATAACATACCATAACTTAACACTAGTAGAGGTGGAATATGTCTCTCTCTTAAGACAAATATTCTCAAGGAGATTGAGATTCTCAAGGAAGCCGAGAAGAGGAAGACCGAGATTCTCAAGGAAGCCAAGAAGAGGAATAAGAAGAAGTTGTTTTAGAAAAGGGGCTAGTGAATTGGTCTTGGTAGGACTCTAGTGTTAAGGGTCATTGTCATGGTCTTGGTGTTCACCAATTGAAGATCTATAAGAACTTTATTTGGTTTTTCCTCTCAAAAAGTGAGAGGTTTTGGCCCTGCTTAACAATCCAATATACCATGCCTCTTGTCTCTCTATTTTTTCATGATATGATTATTTTCTTGATGAAAAGAAAATAATAATAATAATTACAAGAAAGAGAAGATTGTGATAAAGAAGAAAAAGTATATCATAATCAATTATCATAAGTAGAAAAATTAGCTAACTAATAATGCCTTATATTCCTCAACATGGTATCATAGCTAAGGCGCTAAAGTCGAGAAGGGAATCTAATAAAAAATAAACACAAATATCAAGTTTCAAAGAAGAATGAAAGAAACCCTAGATCAAAGAAATCTACCTTAGCAAAAAGTCTTGGAAACATCATCAAGGAGGAAGCAAAAAGAAAGACTAAAACCCTAGTAGAATCTTTGAGATCATAATTTTTCCATCATTTAAGGAGGGATTATATCGAAAGGTGTTTTCATAAAAAGGGAAATATTCTCTTCACTTGGAAGAAGGTCATCCAAAAATAAGGACTTGATTGTCCTTAAAAGAATCATCCGAGAAGCATCAAGTTCGTCACCACCAAAGAAATATAGTTGAAGATTATATCTTCACAAGTAAGTATCTTCTCTATTATAATCTAGTAAAATGACTTCAAGTTTCAAGGAAAGTCAGAAGTTGGTTGGGATATCAAACTTCCTTGCATAGAAAGCAAAAATAGACATAGTCCTTGAAGTAAATGAAGTCATCGATCAAGTTCACGAAGAGATTTCAAAGCCATCTAAAGATCGAGCTCTATCAAAATACATGGAAAAATATCTAAAGGCTCAAAATATTCTTGAGGAATCTATAAAATATTCCATCATTCCTCATCTAGTCGAGCTAGAGACATCAAAAGAGTTATATGATAAGATGATATAACTATTCTTTGAAAGTACAATAAGAAAGATCATATTGCTTAGATATGATCTATATAAATTGAAGGTATCAAAGGATGAAGGGATATCTTGATGTCTTTGGATAGCATCTCAAATAAAAACTCAATTGAAAGACCTAGGAGAGATGATATCTCATAAGGACATGATCTCCATCATTATAAATGTGCTAATTCATGAACAAGTTGGTAGCCTCATGTTCAATGAGGAAGAGGAAGCTATCACATTCAAAAATTTATTGACTCTCCGCAAGGTAGAAGAAAACATGTTGAAGGGACAATATGATGAAGAACCTATAAAAATGAGTTGAACAATTACTAAAGGAAAAAGGAAGTTCGGTAAAATTGGTCCTCAAAAGAAAAAAGAAAAAAATTGCCAAGGTTTAGTGTTTTAGATGTCAAGAATATGGGCACTATAAAACAAATTTTCTTCAAAGGGACACTAACAAAATAATTCAAGAAGAACCTAAAATGAAGAAGCATAAGAAGGAGGAAGCGAGAGATCTCTACTATGACTGAGATGATATCCTCCAAATATTATTATATTGTGTAAAGTATAGGTAAGTATTTTTGTAAATAAGATAGGATGCATCATATTGGAGAATGACATCATGGTAGAAGCATTAAGAACTCAAGATATAGGTAACATGTAAAATTTCTAGGGTAAAAATCTATAGCTTTATAAGGTATAGCTCTTGAAAGCCTCATTGAAAAATACCTATGGAGAAGGAAGAAGTCATATAGGACAAGAATCATCATACATATGCATAAGGAAGTGATTTCCATAATTCTAAATGATAACTCATGAACAAGTTGGTAACCTCATGCCCAATGAGGAATAGGAATCTATCAAATTCAAAAAATTATTGACTCTATTCAAGATAGAATAAAACATGTTGAAGGGACAATATGATGAAGAACCTAGAAAAATGAGTTGAACAATTACTAAAGGAAAAAGGAAATTCAGTAAATTTGGTCCTCAAAAGAAAAAGAAAAACAAATTGTTAAGGTTCAGTGTTTTAGATGTCAATAATTTAGGCACTATAAAACAAATTGCCTTAAAATGGACAATAAAAAAATAAATCAAGAGGAATCTCATATTATCGAACAAGTGGAAGAACCTGAAATGAAGCAAAAGAATGAGGAAGTGAGATGATATCCTTTAAAGAGATAATGTCAGTCATCCTCCAAGAGATCATGTCGGTCTAACTACCATGGAGAAACACCTATATATACTAATACACATTTTCATTGGAGGAAATCAAGTTCGATCAAGCAAGTCTACAAAGAAGTGTGAAAAACATACTAGAGAAAGAATCTATCTGATCGAAGTAAAATGGAAGGAGGATGAAGTTAGTTTGTGGAGTGTTTTAGGTATTATATCCTCCCTCGTGCGAAGGTAGAGGACAGGAAGGTGCCAGAAGAAGGTGAATTCTTGCAGCTACATTGAGGTGATATTATTTTGGTATAATACCTCATTATAAGGTGTAGAGTATAAGTCAAATAGGTCTCTATCTTAAGACCAAGATTCTCAAGGAGACTTAGATTCTCAGGGAAGCCAAGAAGAGGAGGAAGAAGAAGTTGTGTCAGAAAAGAGGCTAGTGGATTGGTCTCATGAAGACTTTAGTGTCAAGGGTCATTTTCATGGTCTTGGTGTTCATCAATTGAAGATATATAAGAATAATTTCGTTTGGTTTTTCCTCTGTAAGAGTGAGAGGTTTTGGTCCTAGCTAACAATCCTATATATTGTGTCTCTTGTATCTCTATTTTTTCATGATATGCTAATTGTCTTGATGAGAAGAACATAAAAAACATGACAAGAAAGAGAATATCATAATCAACAAGCAAATGTCTATTACAAGAAATTATCATAAGTAGACAAATCACCTAAATTATAATGCCTTAGATTCTCAACGTTACGATCCATTTGGAGCAGTTAATAAGAGGATAATAGATGATCAAGAAATGAAAGAGGTGGAGGATGAATTATTTTTTCTTTGAGCCTTTGAGGATGGAGGGTTCATAAACAATGATACAAAAGATAAACTTTTCCATCTTGAAGCTAGGAAAAGGAAGTTTCTAAAGGAAAATGAGACCTTATGGAAACTAAGGAGTAGTAAATTTGGCTTGGTTGCAGATATGAAACACAATTTTCTTAAAATTTTGTAAAAGGAAGATGACTTGTGCTATCCGGAGCCTCGAAGATATGAAGGATGAAATGTGACATCTTTTAAGGATCTTTCATGGTTGGGAAATGATCATTCTCGTACCGTCTTCAAAGTTCATATTGAAAACATTCTTAAAAGAACATAAATTTGTTGTTACTTTGTTTTCGAGGAGGGTAATCTCAATCTCATTATAGAACTATCAGACTTAAAATGATAAGAGGTCTTATACAACTTCCAAAAATAAAAGAGACCTCGCTTGAATTGGTGGACTATTGGGTTTTTTTTTTTGGAATTTTATGATTTCTTTGTGAATGACCTTCTTCGTGTAGTGGAGGAGTCTACAGGATAAGGAATATTTTAACATATTTCAGTATAAAATTTATATCCCTTATTCCAAAAGTAGCCAATCCTACGTCCTTTAATGGTTTTTAACTGATTTCACTCTTCAAATGCATCTAAAAGATTCTAGTCAAGTAATTTCTAGCCGAATTAATATTATCCCATCCAAATCTATTTCCAAAGACTATCTTAGCTTTTTGGAAGGGTGAAAAATCCATGAGACATTGGTTTTGTGTAGGAATGACTCCACAACCTAAAATCACATAAAATTAAAGGAGCAGTTCTAAATATATACCCCTCCAAAGCTTGTGATACCATTAGGTGGCTTTATATCAACCTACTTCTAACCCATATAGGTTTTGAAGTGCATTTTACAACTCATATTATCATCTACGTCACATTGGTATATCTTATGGTCTTGATTAACATAGTGATGTCCTCATTTTTCCATGTTGAGAAGGGTCTAAGACAAGGGCACCCACTTTTTCCACTCATATTATTATTAGTGGTTGAAGGCCTAGCTAGCTCATTGAATAATGCAAAATGAAGGGGCTTACTCATTGGCGTAGGGCTGGTAGAAAATTTGATTATTACCTTCTTGGTATTTACATTAGGGTAATTTTAATGTAAAAAATGGGTCTCAAGAATGTACTAACAAATTTAACTTTAAAAGAACCAATATAACTCAAGATAATGATGCCATCCCTAAGGGTGGATATTTTGGAGGGAAAAATAAGAAAACTACATTTTTAATTGCATATTTGCCTTATCCCCTTGTTGTTGAAGTTAGTGTTAGCATTGGAAGGTACTCTACATAGGGTTGGTGTCTTAGCATGTAGAAGACATTATTTTCCTGTTCTACATTCTTACTTGGTGGACTAAGTGATTTATATCTTGTTTCCTAATTCTAACATAGGAAAAGTACAACAATTAATTTAATTAATTATTATGGGTTACTAAGTTATTTTTGAAGGATTAATAATTTAACTATTAAGACCTAGAAATAATCTCGATCATTTATCTCTAAGTTGGTTCTAGAAGGGATATTAGGGTTATGGATTTGGACTTAATTAAGATTATAAAGGGAACTTATTATTTAAAATGTAGCAACAAAATCTCACTTTGACTTATGCATTGGACAAACTAGAGAAAAATTGAATTTTTATTTTAGCGGAAATCTTGGAGGTAGTTAACTAAGCTAAAATTGAACTTTTCACTCAGTTAACTTAGTTAATTAGAGTTGGTGAAGCTTAATTTTATTTTAGTATGTTTTATTTCTAATTTGTAGCAATCTATATTAGTTTAATTTGAGTTATTGTCAGTTTAACTAGTTCTAACTATCAGAAGGACTAGTGGAGGTGAAGTTGTGGAAGTGGAACTTCAACCACATTTAGTGATAAATGATTTAACTAATAAATCAACCCAAAATAATTGTTCCATGAAAAGAATTCAAGTATCGTAATTGATATGGATATTCCAAGGCAGTGTACTATCAGTTTTAACATATTCCAATGTGTAACACCCCTCCATTGTATGTAACAATCTGTTAACCTAAGCTAAGAAAGGTTAGGTTGAAGGTGTGATAATGAAAGTAAATACTCTATTATTAAATAAATAAATATAAATTAATCACCTGGAAAATGAGACACCAAGAGATGAGATTCTTGTAAAGTAAAATTCCATTGTTGAAAGGGAATGGATAATTCTTTCATGATAAGACTTCTAGATTAAATTCTAGATAAGATTGATGGATTGGGAGATAAATATATATTAGGTTTCTTAGCTAGAAAAGGATGCTAAGTTTAACATAAAATCCTCGCAGGAGATAAAGGTAAGCTTTTATCAGAAAATCCTCGCGGAAGAGAAAGTCGAGCAAGATAAATGTAAAAGCTTTGTAGGAGAGAAAGGAAAGATTTTATGGGAAAATTCTCGCAAGAGGAAAGGCGAGATTTTCCATGAAAATACTAGGCAAATGGATAAAATATCCACCTAAAAGCAGGATGCAACTAAAGGAAACCATATCATGAAAGATAGTATTAAATACCTATTGAAGGGATCACAAGAGGTAGTTGATCCATGACAAAATGTTCGGCTCAAGAGTCAACTAAAGGAAGTTAGTTCTAGGTTGGGTGTAGGTGCTCGATTTTCCAAGTGACATTATTTCAATTTCTCTTGTGAGATTCCATTGCATGGAATGTACTATATGTTGCTCCTTACCTTGTATATATTGTTGAATTCTCTCAGCATATGTGTATAGTTGCATGTGTGATATTTATGTAGGAGGATGATTGAATAATCATGCATGAGACATGTAATGAACCTCCTTGCCTACCCAGAAATTTCACCCTTAGGCTCCATTAAATTAAGGATTTCTTCATTTATAGTTAAAGTTTTACCCCTCCTTGCACATCTTGTCTTCTAAAATTACCTCAGCCATATTATTATTAGGCCATAGTACAAATTTCCCCTTAATTGTTTTATTGGTTTTATTATATGGGGCCTTAGATTCATTAACAAGTCTATGGTATATGATCAACCGTTAAAAACTAATCATGGCATGCGTCCTATGAAACCCTTGGGTTAATCCCTACAAGTATTAATGGACATTGATTCAAGTTTATTGTAATTAATATGGTTTTGTATCATGATCATAGTCCTCTACACATAGTCAATATGTTATTGACCAACCCTTCATTCACATGCATAACTATCTGGACTAGTCTGAAGGTAGTCTTAGACATGCAAACACAAATAATTTGAACCATTGTCCATACACTGAGGAGAATCAAGCATTAATTCCACGATTGTTCCACATGCATAAGTATTTAATTTATGACATATAATAGGTATACTATATTTCTTATTTAAAGGTAAGATGTAGATTTCATAGCTATCTCACCTATTCATATATGATCTCCTCTTAAACCCCATTAGTGTATTATAACCACATATTATGCTTTCAATATTAACTTTGTTCTTAGAGATATAAGGATTCACAATTATAATACATTATCATAAAAATAATTAACACAGTAATCTACTTAAGTATAATTGGCACATGCAATTTGTAATAGATAGCTCATGGGTACAAGTATTGTCACCCACTTTATACACTTATATTTCTAACTTGACACTCTAATGCAACATGCATAATGAAAACCATTATCTCGATAATAAAGGTAACCCTGAGATAAAGGATTAAACAATTTCAAAGTAAGGATTAAGATAAACATATTTCATACAAGTGACTCAGATTGTAATGAAGGAAAACACCAGAAAATTAGTCATAAACATCTCATTCAATTCATTCATTCATGGCAAGAAAAACTTAAATCTTCTCATAGAAAAACTGGAACTATAATAGAGAGAGAGAGTAAGAATCATCCTACAAACATCCCATGCATCTAATGCCAACTAAAACCTCACTTGGAGGGAGAAGCACCACCACCAAGCCATGAATAACCTCTGATTTCCCCCCGAGCCGAACATCTTGCCAAGGATCAACTTTCCTCAATTGATAGATGAAATGGGTATTTAATACCCCCTTTCATGATTTATTTACCATTAGAGGCATCCCGCTTTATGGATTTTTTTGTTTGCCTAGGTCTTATCCAGAAAATCTTGTCTTTATCTCCCACGACGTATTTTCACAGAAAAAGCTTGCCTTTATCTCTCGCAAAGCTTTTTATGAGATAAGATTACAGATTCCCAATAATATATTCTATTCACATGAATAAGGGAATTACACACATATTTATACAATCAATAGTCTCAAGATAGGAATGCTATCTTAGACGTACTGTAGTGTGGTTGAGAGATTCTCTCAACCACACACTAAACTAGGAGAAACTAAATCCCTATTATGTAGGAACAAACTCCTCAAATGGAGAATTACAACCATAGACAAGTAGGAATTAATTATTTCCAACACCCCCCCTTAATGACTACTTGTCATGATAGTCAAATCCACCACCATCAGGCGAATTGCATGTACAAAACCTGCAAAAACACAATCTGCCGCCCTCAAACAGATCCTCAACTTCTCTGATCCCGCGGATCCCTTTGAAGGTGAATTGGCGCGATCCTGAACGAAAAAAAAAACCCGTGCCCATTGGTGCGATTAATGGCCTAACAGACGCACTAGTTGGCCTTCCTGGTGCTGCTGTCAACGCGAAAAACATGCCAATCCCCTTCTACTCAGAAAAAATCATCTGAGTCTGAGCCAGGTGTTCTGCAGTCCACTTGCTCAATTGAGCACAAAGCTCTCGTGTACACACAGCCACAAAGGCAAGCTTGTCAAACAACGCATTGACATCCACAATTCCAGCCACAAAGGCACCTCAAGCCACATAGGCGATTCAGCCACAAAGGCAAGCTGGCCACAAAGGCACTTCAGTCACAAAGACTATATAGATGTTTTCTGGCTCACCAACAACCCTCACTTTCAAGTGATAAAAGATGGTTTGGGGCTGACCATAAACCATTACAAAGTGGTTTTAAGATCACCACGAACTTTCAGATGCCTTTAAAAATCTTACATCTGATTCCACATTTTGGAGTTTCTGGGTACATACAATGACTATTACAATAACATGCTAGGGAGTCTATTCCACAAGCCACACTAACTCAAACAAAAATCTACTTTGTTGTCCACCATAACCGTTGTTGCTGCTGCTTTATCTCATCTATTCATTGTTCACATCTTGGGCATCTTTGTCAAATAAATTCTTGGAACTTCCATGAACCTGTCATTTGTTAGAATAGCCAATTCTAACAAAATAACTTCATATTGAAGTGGCTACTCTCAATATGTATATCAATTTAAATTCTAAAAAAATAATTCACCCAAAAAAAACATTTACCCAAGTATGCACAAACAACAATGCTTTTTCCTTCAAATCTACCACAAAGTTGTTCTCTTCTTTGAATGAAGAATGCAGCTGCTGCTAGGTCTTTCGTCAGCAACAGAAACCCTATCGTGGCACGATTTCCCATCAACTGATTTGCGTTGGCTACCTTAGAATTGATTGCTCAAACTCCTTACAACATGCTATCAATTCATGCAGGCAACCTCCTGAAGAAATTAAGCGGAATAGAAGGAAGTTTGTATCGGGTGGCGCAGCATATAAAATCCCGATATAACGGACATTACTCGGAACGGAGTGACATATAGAATTATGGCTCCAAACAAACAAAAGGTGACAAATATGGTTGTGGCACGGGGATCTCTCCAGCTCAAGAGAGACTGAAATCTTTCACACTGTGTTGCCAAGTTTCTGACCACAGTTTGTATTATGCCCGCAACACTCCTCAACCATCTCAAAACTTCTTGAAGTTGGGAAAGTGTCTAATTCCTCGTCGAGTTCATTAGGGCAGAAGCAACAATTAGAGGTTTGTTGTGCCAACCAAGTGTTAGACACCCATTATTATCCTCAACTCTATATCCTTTTCCACCTGAGAAGAGATTGAGCAACATGTTGGCCTGCTTGAAAGCACTGGATCCCAAAGGAATAGGCTAGAAGCCAGCGTTTCTCAAGCGAACGCTCCAATTCAAGAGAGGTTCGTGCCTTTCCACCCGTTTTGATCACTTACAATGTTGCAAATTTCTCGACAAAGATAGACTTCTGACATCACCAGCTCTTCGCTCTGGGCCTGCAACCCGTGCGCCTCCGGGTTAATAAAAAACTGTGGAATAATAGTGCAGTGCCTCTATGAATCGATTCAAGAAAACAGGGCGGTTGTGGTCGGCCTCCTGTTCAACCACTGTCAAGATCTTAGGCTTCAGGCTCCAGATGGAAGCGAGTACTCGATCGATGGCACTGGGTCGTCCGGGGATGGGGTCCTCCAGGAGACGATGGAACTCAAGGATAGAATTCACTGCAACAGCCTTGAGCTCAGGCTGGGCATCGAGCATCCATGGTTTGATGTCAGGGAGGCTTGTGGCAACATAGCCATGGAAGGAGAATTTTACATTGACAGACTCTGCAAATTGGTGGAGCCTCGTGCTGACCTCCTGCAAGGCATCGGTTCCGTCGGGTTGGGGTGGGCCGATTCTGGTTAGCCTGAAAGCCGGTGGCCTGCCGGGGCAAAGAGCCAGTGCTTGTATCAAGGCCGGCCATTGGATCCCCTGTTTCAGATTGAAGTCTATGACATGAACCTGTTGGTGCCCAGAGAAGGCATCCAGAATGGCCTGGTTGGCTATGAAGTGAGCGAATTTGAGATAAGGGCAGGTTTGGTATAAATGAAATTGCAGAAAACCAAATTCTCACTTCTTTCACCATTTCTCGTGCGATGGTCAAATTACCGCGTTGCACCGCTTCTGCGCAGGCCATTAGCGTGTGCACGAGACAGACTCTGGATTCGTGCGGGTCTGCCCCCATTACTACCACGGTTCGCTCCGAAAGCTGCGGGTCGCAGACACGGTAACACTTTTGCTCTCTTCCTGTAACATCCTCTTCCAGATGGTCTAGCCCGGATTGGACTTCAAGCGAGCAACTGGATTATCAAACCCATTCCCGTCGCCCACATCAGAAGCCATAGCAACCAGTACCCTGCAACCGCCCCTGCCTGCAAATCCCCCTCGAGATTCCCTGGATCAAGAAACGCAATGCTCATGTGAAATCCAGGCCCCGCAAACAGCCACAGCTTCCGCCATGAAAATGGAGGCACGTAACCCTTGTCTTCTCCGTCCGGATCGTCTATATTAACAACAATTTTCTCACTGCTCTCATAAGCTCGTTCCTCTCCATTGATTTCAAGCCACTGACCTATTGTCTTCTTCGACTCATCTAGTAACAGCAGCGAGATGCCATGGCTCGAAACATAAAAGGTCCTATGCGCACGGCGGTCAAAGGAGGTCTCAATAGCTTGCTCCCTTAGATCCAGAACCTTGCCATGGTACAGACCCAGGTTCGTTTCCCAACTGGTACACCAACAGTTGAATTCTTGCACCTCCTAACTGTGACCTCCTCGAGGCGTACGAATCAAGATAAGCACCACTCTGGTAGATCGCTCATTACCCACACAAATTTCGATGGACAAACAAATAATGAAATTATACACTCAATTATTTTCCCTCACCCCGGGATGGGCCAGGCCCTCACAAGACTCTGAAGCTCTGATACCAAGATAAAATTACAGACGCTCAATAATATATTCTATTCACATGAATAAGGGAATTACACACATATTTATACAATCAATAGTCTCAAGATAGGAATGCTATCTTAGACGTACTGTAGTGTGGTTGAGAGATTCTCTCAACCACACACTAAAGTAGGAGAAACTAAATCCCTATTATGTAGGAACAAACTCCTCAAATGGAGAATTACAACCATAGACAAGTAGGAATTAATTATTTCCAACTTTATGTTCGATGGATCTTTATCTCCCATCCATCTGATGGATATCCAATCCATCCAAGCTTAACTAGAATTACATCTAGTAGCTTTCTCATGAAAGATTCATCTCTATCCCATTTCTTGTGGGATTTGGCAAGCATCTCCTCTCTCTTGGTGCTCCACCCTCCAAGTGATTTATTTTATTAATTTATTTAATAATACATTTTCTTTTCATATTACATATCACCTATCTTTCCTCACTTTAGGTGTAGAATAGTTTAACCCACAATGGAGGGTATGAAACCTAGCTTTCCTCACTTTAGGTGCAGAATAGATTAACCCACAATGGACGCTGTCAAACCTAGCTTTCCTCAGCTTAGGCTTACAAACATTTAACACACAGGGGAGGATATCACACCTAGATTTAAAATAGATTAGGTTTACAATAATGTAGTACACAAGGAAGGGGTGTTACATACTCCCCCCCTTAAATTTTAAACTGTCCTTGATCTATCATTGCATCATGTCCTCATTCACAGGTAACTAGATTCTGAATCCACAACTCCAATGGCTCTGCCATCTGATGCAAAAAAAAAACTCTTTGGTTCTCCAACTAGCGTCTTCCTCTGCACAAAAGTGCCTTGATACAATGTCGTTAAGGTATCCCAAATTTCCCTTGTCATGTTCTTCTCGGCAATATGTTGTACTACATGATCCTTGACCCCATCAAGGATTATGTAAATTTTCCTTGGACATTGAACCCTCATACCTTTCATTATTAGTTGGGTTGACTGAGATAGCCACAGTTCTCAAAGCGAAGCCCTTCATGTAATGTCTATCCAGAACATACATGATCTTGGCCTTCCAGATGACAACGTTGGAAGCCCCGTCCAACCCATCCTAATCCCTCAATCTATTCATTTCCATATCCGCTCTTCTCCTAGACTTGCTCTAAGTCTTGACTTCCCTCCCGAAATTTCTCTCCTAGACTCCCCCTGAGTCTTGATTTCCTTGCTGGAAATATTCCCGCAAACTTTCGATGTGCTCCTCTCCGATCCTCTTTGCAACTGCAACTCGGATCTGGATTTCTTGGCTAGAAATTCGACAAGGCAATGACTCCCTCTACCTTGGCTCTGTCCCATTAGGCACTGTTCTATTTAGATAGCAATAGAACCCCACCAGCTTCTTAATCCATAACCTTCCCACACTAACCTGTGCCCCAACAACTGAAGAAACTGAGCCTTCTATCTTTGCGTAATCTCAGCAAAGGCCTAAATCACTCCTTTGGACAACCACGTCAAGCCTACCTGACTGAGTATGATGACATAGCTATTCATGAGCCTCTTCTACCTCTTTATTCCTTTGCGTTGGCCCTCTCTCTGGGTCGAAATGATGACGCGGTCCCTTTGTGTCACTCCTTCTTTGTTGCTTTCTTCTTAGGAGCAGCTTTGTCTCTCGGAATAGCTGCAAATACTTCTGATTATGTTGGTGCCTTCAGTCCTCCTGTGATCTACAACGCTCAGATACCATGTTGAAATTTGTAAGTCTAACACGTCAGAAATTCCTCGTGCATTATCTGGTTTATTTCACCTAATTGTTTATTCCTTAAAAAGTTGTTTAACCATATAAATACTGAAAAGAAAAACACAAATACAGTCTCAACTCATATACAGATCATCAACTGAAATAATAGACAAACACACAATCGATACCATTATTTTTGGACAATCATCGCCGGAAAAATCGAACTTGGGAAAATTGGCTCAATAGTTCAGAGGGTTTTGTTATTAAGCATCTTTCTTGAATACAACTAAGGTGCCAAACTAACTGACCCAACAAAGATTTCTATCTCGCAGTAATACCTCTCTTCGAAAGCAGATATTCAACAAGTCTGCCCCATGAAAGTCTCTCCAATGCTTCTGTGGGGCTCTGCATCAGCCCTCCTGGCCTTTGTGTCACTCTAAAACCCTTTGCATCAACCTTCTTCTATTTTGCGCTGGCTCTCTAGCCTTTTGTGTCACCCACGCAAGCCCTTCTAGCCTCTGCGCAGTCGCTCTTGCCCTCTGCGTGGCTCTTGCTGGCACTGCCTAACCACCTCAATCTCTTTGTTCGTCCTTCAGCACTATCTCTACCTCTCTGCTATGTAGTTATTGCCCCTCATTGCAACTTAGATGACTTGTTCAAATTTTTTGAGCAAACCCTGCTCTAGAAAATCAAATCAACTAATCAATCTTGGCGAGTCTCGAACTCACTCTCCAGCCTCCTCTTATACTTTTTTTGTTGAGTCTTCAACGACCGAGATTAAATTTCTAATCAATGGCTAAGAGAAATTTTCTACCTCATTCCTTGACATGGTTCGTGCAACTAGCTGTGAAACGCTAGCTCAAATTACCTATGGACAAGCCAGGAACAACGTTAACCCTGAGCCACCAAACAAAAAGAAAACCATAATGGAATTCCAACAATGTCCAACTCAACTGCAACCCAGTACCTAGCGAGTGATGCCTCAGCCTCGAGGTAGAGAAAATTGATGATCACAATGACCAGGGTTCGAAACGTTGGTGTGTAGTACTTCTGGAGGCACAGGAGACGATAATGGCATGAGGAGGGAGCAGGATTTGGGTGATTACACCGATAACTAACCCTAGCACCGATAACTGGCATATCTATGGATGGTATTGTGCGACTCCTAATCTCCAAACACTAGCCACGTATCCATTGAAGAGCCCATGACAATGACAAGGAGTTTAATAATGTTACAATGGTAGGTAGCGGTGGATTATAACTCCAGTTTCAAAGAAAAATAACACAAGCTGTGATACGAATTGGTCTAGAGTTTTGAAGCATATAATAACATGTTAACAATATACCTTCACACTATACTCTTTCCAACGACATAATTAAAATAATGAAATATGGCTGGTATGACGTATGTGGAGTCGGGGAAACATTCATGTGAACATAAGGAATATGATCAAACCCCTCGATTAACAATGTTGAAGTTAATTACTTATGCCTATCACATGATACAACGAAGTACCAATAATTTAATATTTGGTCATGTTAAATGAATCTATGAATTAAAAAAATTTGAGATAGCTATTGCAAGTAAATATTTTTGGAGGAGTTGATGGAGGTTAGAAAGTGTTATACAGATTTATGATCATAATTTCCACTTTTAAATAGAAGATTTTTTTAGTGTGATTTTTTGGACTTTTTAGTATTTAATTGAAAATTTTGAGGTGAAATTTTGATTTGTGTTATTTAAACTGGTTTTTAGTTTTATAAATGGATTCAACACCTTGAAAATTCTAGCTTGTGATTTCAATAAATTCCTGCCGCATTTTTGAGAAATTACACTGGGTAAACCCATGGGAAAAGCTTACAAAAAGTCTCACTAAAGACAACTTGGTTTAAATAGGCTATATTCCACCTTAATATCATATGTCAATAGTAAGGCTATATTCCACACTAATATCATAGGTCTATAGTATGATTCATTACCCTCTGTTTTTTATTTTTTTTATAGGGTTATTTTAATTTTAATTTTATCTTATTTTGATGAAGGTAAAATATTTACATTATTTTACTTTAAACATGTTTGTGTTATATTACATTAGGTTGGGTTACAACATCTCTACCATATTGAGCTTGGGAGCACCTCTCACGACAAGGTATAATAGCTAATTTAACTCGGGATCTACACCAAGTGCCGAAACGGATAAAGTTTATTTTCACTCTAAAAGAGGTTTACATATCAAGAAATTGTATCTCTTTCATCCCTTGTAGATGATGCATCTAGACTGGTTTAATTTACCCCTTGAAATAAGCTATATTCAACATGAATACAATGGGCCATTTTTATATTTTTATTTTTACTTTATTTTGGCCCCATTAAAATGTTTATATTACACTATATTAATCTTTTTACTGAACTTTATTTATTTTATTTTATTTTATTTTTATGTAGTTTGACTTTGTCAAAATGTTAAACATTACATTACATCTCTCTCATACTAGATAGGCCGCGGTGATGGAGAATGGGTTATGGGAAATCACCGAATTTTTGGATCAGCAGGTGCAGAAATATTACCATCGGCCATATATAGACCCGACATATCCTACTGCGGGTCAACAGGCGACATAACATAACAGTTTTTTGAGGACTTGACTGCACAACATGATATAATTGAAATAGATTGAGGATTGCCAAAAATGGCACCAATTTTGCACAATTTTTGATAATGTAACAGACAGATATACAGCACAGAACATGCAAATTTTTTGTGAAAATGTACAGAACAGTTGGCATATGCTTCAAAGCATCTACATATGTAATCTTTCATATTTATAATGAAATATTACGGATTTTTCCAGTGGAAAATCTCTCTCATACTAGATATATAAGTTAAACATATATGTATTTAAAAAAACACATGAAATAAGATTCTTAACTATAGAGATTTATCTTAACTTTAAGAGGGAGATTCCTAATAAGGTTTTGCAACATCATGGCTAGTGGCTAGATACGGTGAGTTATAATTACCATTAGCCTATAAAACCCAAACTCATTTCATATTATAGTTGTTTACATGAGATTTTTTTAACCAATTAATTTAAGGAAAAAGATTAAAAAAAAAACAAGACTTCTTTTTCAGAGATAAATATCAACTTTTAATTTATATAAATACTTAAATTCCAATCCTCTAAACAATTATTAATAATTAATTTAGATTTCTTAAAACTCTGTTCCAAAAATATTCCAAAATAAACACGTCTATTAATATAATTATATAAATACATTAAAATAATACACAGCAAATATTTAAAAAGTGAAACAATATCCATCTTAAACACAAATTTATGTTTACACGTCATATTAAATAAAATTAATTCATTAAAAAAAATACATAACAGCATTTTCAAAAACCAAAATAATATATTAAAAAAATTAACATATTTAATAAATTTGAACAAAAATAACTTTATATAGATATATTTTACAGCACAATAATATTTAAACTTAATGTGATTTTCTTTATCCCACCTATTATGTTATAATTTAAATTGATATGGTCAAATTTCATCATTTATTAGTAGAGTTTAGGCCTCTGTGTTCCATATCAAGTTTACAAAAGATTTTTCAGCGAAGATCACATGAAACATCATTTGTCAATGCGTTTTGAACCAACCAGTGTGGTTCATTAGGACAAGTTGAAGAAATAGATCCAGCTTAGCAAGTTAAATAGACAAAGCAGAGCCTTCAACGGCTAAAAAAACCAACAACTACTTTTGACTGTGGTACCGGGATCAAAACCTCTTTAATAATTTAAGGGAAAAATGTTACCCTAAGGGGACCAATCCCTTAAAATAAATAAAAATAATTTTATGATAATAGTTAGTTAAAAATTATTAATAAATAATTAAAATTTTATGTTAAATTAGTATTTAAAAATAATTCACGATAATAGTTAGTTAAAAATAAATAATTAAAAATTATAAGTAAAATTAATATCTGAAGGAATTTAGTTAAAAACAAGACCATTCTTATATGAATAAATGAATATAAAATAAAGAGAAGGTTAAAAATATGAATAAATAAATGAGAAAAATAATATAAGTCAACTTAAAAATAACAAGAAACGAGAAAAATAAAATAAGTCACAAAAAAAAATAAAAAAATTAATAATAATAATAATAATAATAAAAATAAATAAATTAGCTAAACAAAAAAAATGAAGACTAGGACCCAACACCAATTGATTTTCCAGCTATCATCTCTATTGAGATTACTCGGTAATCTCAATAGAGATGATAGATTACTCGGTAATCTCAATAGAGATTACTCTCGACCTAGTTTCATTTTTTTTTTACCATCTTCTTTCTTAGCTAATTTATTTGTTTATTTAATTATTATTATTATTATTAATTTTTTATTTTTATTTATTTATTTTCTTTTTTTTATTATTTATTTATTTATTTTTTCTTACTTATTTTATTTTTCTCGTTTCTTGTTATTTTTAAGTTGACTTATATTATTTTTCTCATTTATTTATTCATATTTTTGACTTTCTTTTTCTTTTATATTCATTTATTTAGATAAGAATGGTCATGTTTTTAACTAAATTCCTTCAAATATTAATTTTACTTATAATTTTTAATTATTTATTTTTAACTAACTATTATCATGAATTATTTTTAAATACTAATTTAACATAAAATTGTAATTATTTATTAATAATTTTTAACTAACTATTATTATAAAATTATTTTTATTTATTTTAAGGGATTGGTCCCCCTAGGGTAACTTTTTTCCCTTAAATTATTAAAAAGGTTTTGATCCCGGTACCACTATCAAAAGTAGTTGTTGGTATTTTTAGCCCTTGGAGGCTCTGCTCTGTCTATTTAACGTGCTAAGCTGGATCTGTTTCTTCAACTTGTCCTGACCATGAACCACACTAGTTGGTTCCATACGCGTCGACAAATGGTGTTTCATGTAATCTTCGCCGAAAAATCTTTTGTAAACTTCATCATTTATTATTAAATTGATATTATGCCACTTTCGTGATTTATATGAGGCCACTTTGCTAATCCCTATAATGACATTGAAATTTCAAAATATTTTTTTTTAAGATTTTGACTGTTTTAGCATTTAATCACTTATTTTATTTTAATCTATTTTCTTAAGTTCCGGCATTGACAGCCTAAATTTCCGAGTGTTTGACCATCCTAAATAGAAATACATCTGACCCTCAATTTCCATCGGTTTCTCCCCACGTTGCTGCATATTCACAATCTCCCTCCCCCTATAAAATCGCGTTTTTCTTTCCAGCAGCTCTCCCTTCCACCTCTCCATCCATTCATTCCACATCCCAGGTTTCGCAGTAATAATAAGTTTAACACTGTCAAACATCATCATGCCGGTACCTTCAGACAAGTTTTCCTCATTACCAAATGAGATTCTGGGATTCATCCTCTCTAATGTCCCAATCAGAGAGGCAGTCAGATGCTCAGTTCTTTCGAGAAGATGGAGGTTTCTCTACACTCAAATACCCCAACTCAAAATATGTCCTTATCTCCTCTTGCAAGCGCCTGTCACACCGGATCCGTTATCGATCTCCACGGTAGAGAATGCAATCTCCAGCATTCTGCAATCGCATTGCTTCGATCTAGAGGCCTTTCATCTTTTCAACGACAGTACAGGCACTCGCACCTACCCAATTGATAACAACTGGGAATTTGGCCGCGAAAGCGTATGGAAACGGGTGCAGTATGCAGCAGACAAGAATGTCCAACACCTCAATCTCGGTTATTCCACGGTAAAAGAAATCCCACCTCCTGCCCTTTTCTTTTGCACTCATCTCACTACGCTCACACTCAACTCTTTCATTCTCACCCATATTCCAACACATTCCTCTGGATTCACCCATCTCATTACTTGCTCCTTCACAGACATAAAATTGACTGATGATTCACTATCCTGGTTTGCATCACATTGCCCACTTCTGCAAAAGCTCAAAATATCTAGCTGCACTGGCCTGAATAAGCCCACCATCTCCACTCCCAACATTTTGCTTTTAGAAATAATGGTATGGGATGATATAGAGGTTTTAACGGTCAATTAATTAGAACCATTGTGGTATCTTTCGTACATGATCTAAGGGTGAATGGGGTGTTCTTTCACGAGCTTTCAGTTGGGATTGTTGCAGTAGAAATGCAGTGCGAAACAAATGTGATTGGATTGGAAATGAATTCAACTTTAAGCCGCGAATACGACAGTCTCTCGGCGCAGAGTGGGGAGTTTCAAAGCTTTGAAAAACCTTGGAATTCACATTTGTGATCCGTTGGCTGAAAGGGAAAAAGAGATGACTTTTCCTCTTATCAGCCTGCTGCAAGGGCTTCCTGTAATGATCCCAGACAATGTAAATGTGAGATTTTACTGTGGTAAAAGACAGTATGACAGTTATTGTTTTATGTTTTAAACAAAACTGTGACAAACTATTTTATTAAAGTAATTTTAAATATCTTCTTGAAATGCTGGCAGCCTCTAGGAGGTGGAATTTAAAAGAAAGAGATCAGATATGATAACTGATGGATAACTACCCTCCCAAAAACAGGAAAAGTCCTGACTGTAGGGGGAAGTTCTGTGCTGTTGGGACAGACAGAAGAAATCTTTCCTGAGAAAAGAGGAAGAGAAATGCAAGAGAAAAAAGGTTAAGTCTGGTAAAGACCAGATAACCAGGCACAAGGTGCACAGATCTTGTTGAGGACTTGAGGCCTGCAAGATGGCTAGGGGGGAGAATACCATCTGAGAGATGGATCTCATGGCTGGGTGGTAGAGCAGAATCAAGGTACAGAAGACTTGCTTAAGTATCTGTTCATAACTCTGGCGAAACAGGTATGGATTCCAACTGCAGAGTCTTCATTGAAACTAAAGTCGGGAATGAATAGTAGACTGTCAGAGATTAGATGACAACTGTGTTTCATTTCCAAGATTACTGTTATGTTAGTGATATAACTGCCTAGATGTAGTTAAGTAACGACGGGCTATTAACTGTTAGGCATGACCGAGAGCTTGCTAACCGTTAATGTAGACACACAAGTGTGGTTCGATTAAACCACAGATTATTGAATGATTCTCATAATGCAAAGTAGCCACTGAAACCGAGTTAGTTTCAGACAGGAAGAACAATTAATGGAACCAACAGTCTAGAATCCTGTATACAGACCAATAATCATCAAACCAATCTCTATCATGAACAAACTGAAAAACATTTGAGCCTGAGTATTAATACCCGGGGTAGGTCCGGAGGCGATATACATAAGAGACCGAAACGAATATATGCAAATGGTTACACTGTTGAATAGTGGAAAACTATTATACTATTCCATGTTCAGAAGTAGTAAACATATGCGGCAAATGCATGAAATAAAGAACCATATTCTGACAGTAACCACCTTGTTATTATATAGCAACATTTGCGACTACAGCCACCCAAGAATCGATTCCACATATAAATGATAATGAATCGAGCCGACAGATCAAGGGAAATCCTGTTGTGACTGTAGAAATACTTATACGTGCATATTAATCGACTTGCTAAATGAAAGAAATACAATATGTCGGTTACAGCAAAATGATTATATCTATAGCAAACCATATTGACAAAAACATATGATAACACTGGAACGTTTTCCTGGAAACTGTAACGAAAACGTAATGGAAATCTAGAGCTCTGCCGTCGCTGAGACGAGCAGATTATCACAGGTAGAGTTAGAAAGAGCAGTGAATAAAGAAACCCTAACCGGGATTTGTATTCAAATACACAAACCATTCACATAGCGCTGCTCAGAATACGGGCAACCCGAGAGGGTTCGAGCAAAGCCATACTCTGAAATACATATATACATATGAACCAAAAAGAAAACAAAGGCCTTAACAGTAAAACCCTGGATGGGTATTTTCATGCAATTTCATATACAGAGAATTTACAAAAATTAGGACAATCTGTGCTTGTAACAGAATTGTGCACCAGGGCCAGACCCCGTACATTATCAATAGCGAATGTTGAAACTCCAATGTCTAAAATATTGAAAAGGGGCGAACACCCATAACAAACTAAACTATAAATGGAAGAGATGGAGCACACGGGTCGCTATGGACTGTGCGCCCGGTACTGAATATAGTTCCAATAATGTACAAACGTATGTAAACTGTGAGGGTCCGCATGGGAATACCTCAGCGAACCGAAGGAGGGATAACCTGTGCTTGATCGACGGACTGCCATAGTTCAATCACACGGATATATCAAAAGCGAGTAACTATTGAGTTCTCATCTACAGGAGAAAGGAGTAAAGAGGGGTTTTCACTCACATGAGACCGTCGAGAGACAGTGTTGTTGAGCCTAAGGGCTGTGATGCAGTTGGAGGAGAGCCATCGGACCCATCTGCACATTTTGCCAACAAGAGAATATATGAGATTGAACCATGAGCAGTAACAGTTAAAAGCATGCCGAGAAGCAAACTGTAAATAAAATTGAGAACCATTACCTCTGCAGGTGTAAGCCGAGCGCTTCACTATCATCTGAGCATGGGTGAGGAGCAAATCCGAAGCTGGAGGTCTCGATCCGGCATCGGAGCACCGAGAGAAGCCGAAGAGAACGATGAAAATGAGTTCTGGGCTCGTCCTTGTGGGGTTTTGAGCGGCCCTAAATCCCTCGACCCCTTCCATCCGTTCGATCTGAGCCTTAGATCCTGGCCGTCAGTGTATAGCGGGAAACCATAGTGGGGTAACCGAGATACTCAATCCCGAGGCGTTGTATGGCAGGCTGGGAAAATCACGCCACCTGTCAAGCGGTGAACTAAGCTCTAAAGATTGTCAATGACCTGGCGCCTGCAATGGCTGCAGTCGGACCAACTAACCCCCACGTGAATTAATATATATGTACTGGGCAGGGTCATAGGGGTAGGGGTTTTGGTGTGAATCAAATACGGTCAATCCATTTATCATACGAAGCATATATAACATTTCAGCGAATAACCAATATCGTAATATGTTAAAGCCGACAGCGTAAATTAACATTATTACATAGTATGAAGGTTGGTAAATGCACCAGCGTAAGTTCACATTGTTACATGGTAGAAAGGTTGGTAGATGCATCATGGTTACCATTACTTATGTACAGTAACACTTGGTGATGAGATATTCCACGCAGTAAATTAATCTATATGGTAATCGTAAATTTTTTTTTATGTATGGTTTAGAGACGTGACAGTTTGGTATCAGAGCCCAGTTTCAACACTGTGGCCTCAAGGAAGACATGTTTCTTTGTGCAGAAGATTATACCATGTATACATATAAAGATTAATAAATTAATTGACTGTTGTTTCTGTCTCTTTAGGGGTGAGATACAGGAATTTAACAACTGATAGTTAAGCCAGGAAAAGATAGCAAAATGCAAGGAACCGGAAGTAACCCTCGGGAGAACCCAGAGCTGTGGGTACAGTTGGGTGAGGAAACACGAAGTACCAATCTTGCAATACTAGAAACTGCTCAGGAGTTGAAAAATGAGATGGCAAGATTGCGAGAAGACAACGCACGTTTAACAGTGGAACAAGAAAGAATTCTCAAGAGTTTGTCGGACAGGCAAAATCCACCTCTATCTAACCCCAGCGCAGAACAGCAGAGGAGGAGAGAAGAAAAAGACTATCAGATTGAACCAGAAAATTCAGAAGGCAAAGAAAATCATTCTGACAATGTACCAGAGCAGCAAACCTCAAAACGTCAGAAAATGGAGCTGCAGGGAGAATTTCGAAAGATTAAACCCCCACATTTCGATGGCGAACAGGAGGAAGCAGCTGAAGCATGGTTAATCAATATGAATAAATATTTTTAGTTGTATGAGTATGATCATAACTTGAAGGCGAGACTAGCTATCTTTCAGTTACAAGGTAAGGCAACCTTGTGGTGGGAGGAAATCAAGATTGTCAAGGGGGTAAGTGAATAAACCATTACATGGGAGAAGTTTCAGAAATACTTTAAGGAAAGGTACCTGACTGAGCGCTTCTACGATGAGAAGGCAAGGGAGTTCCATGATTTAAGACTGGGACAGCAGACTATGGACGAGTTCATTAACCGCTTTACCTCTCTGCTACGTTATGTACCTTATATCAAAGAGGAAAAGGCCAAGGTACAAAGGTTTGTGAGCAGCTTACCTTCATATATAAGAGAGAGGATTGAGTTTGACAATCCTAGGACCATGGATGAGGCTATTAGAAAAGCAAGAATCTGCTACCAGCAGAGTAAACAGAAGGGGGATGCTTCAAATAAAAGATGGAGCGAAAAAAGGAGTAGTCGGATGGTTGGAAACAGTAAAGGAGGTCGCAGCAGTGGAAGTAAGGGAGCTGGTAAAGGACTTAAAAGTAGATCTGCAACAAAGAGTGCGCCTCGGGCTAGGCCAATAAGTGAATCTAGAGTAAGTGAGCAGCCTGTTAGACCAGAAGGTGAAGGGATGACCAGACCACCAGTTCAATGCTGGGGTTGTGGAGGACCTCACTATGTTAAAAACTGCCCACAGCGAAAGGGGACAGACCAGATATCCCAAATCCATGAAGCTTCGACCGTTGGGGACGTGGCATGTAATGTACCCAGAATTAATGCAGCTTTGGAGGACCGCCAAGCGGAATACCAGCCGACTATGGTTGAATTTGAAGGTAAAATTTCAAACCTTTCTATAGCTGTTCTTATTGATCCAGGAGCTACTTTAAGTTATGTTAGCCCAAAGATAGTAGAACAGTGTAAGTTACAATCTGAAAAATTCAAGAATCCGTGGTTGGTCCAGTTAGCTACCGGAGCCAAGAGACGGGTCTTGGCCAAGATAAATAACTGCTCTCTAACCATAGCAGGGCAGCCAATAGTGGCAGACTTAAACATACTTCCTTTGGGTTCATATGACATCCTGATCGGGATGGATTGGCTGGAGAAACACTGGTCATTAGTGAATTGCAAGACAAAAACCATATACTATAAAGATGACCGTGGGGAGCAGCAGGAATTACAAGGAATCAAGCATCCTGTACAGATTCGACCCATTACAGCATCCCAGTTAGCTAAATGCATCAGAAAGAAATGTCAAATTTATGCTATTCAGGTGGGTTACGCAAATCAGAAAGGAAAAACTGCTACGCTGGGTAACATTCCGGTGGTACAAGAATTTGCAGATGTTTTTCCCGAGGAAGTACCGGGATTACCACCTAAAAGAGATGTGGACTTCACTATTGAGTTGATTCCGGGGGCAGCACCCGTGTCACGGGCACCATACCGGATGAGTGTACCAGAACTAACAGAATTAAAAATGCAACTGCAGGAGCTGCTGGATAAAAATTACATCCGTCCCAGTGTATCACCCTTGGGAGCCCCAATGTTGTTTATCAAAAAGAAAGATGGAACTTTTCGGATGTGCATTGATTATCGTCAGCTGAATAAGCTCACGATTAAAAATAAATATCCTTTGCCTAGGATAGACGAACTTTTTGATCAAGTGAAGGGGGCAACGGTATTCTCTAAAATCGATCTGCGATCTGGTTATCATCAGATCAGAATTAAAGAAGAGGATATCGCTAAGACAGCTTTCAGGACACAGTATGGGCATTATGAGTTCGTGGTGCTACCTTTTGGTCTGACCAATGCACCTGCTACCTTCATGTGCTTGATGAACAGTGTGTTTCATCGGTTCTTAGATAAATTTGTATTGATATTCATAGACGACATTCTGATTTACTCTCGATCAAGGAAGGAGCATGAGGAACACCTTAGAGTGGTGCTGCAAACTTTGCGAGAACATCAATTATATGCAAAGTTTAGTAAATGTAATTTCTTTAAGGAGGAGATACAATACTTAGGCCATGTAATCACCAAGGAAGGGATTGCAGTAGACCCTGAAAAAATCAGAACTATAATGGAGTGGCCCATACCAAAGGACGTGGCAGATATTAGGTCCTTTATGGGGCTAGCAAGTTATTATAGAAGGTTTGTGGAAGGCTTTTCAAGGGTAGAATACCCTATCACCTCCTTACAAAAGAAGGGAAAGATATTTAAGTGGACCTCAGAATGTCAGCGGAGCTTTGAACAACTTAAGCACTTACTCACCACCGCGCCCATTTTGAGTATAGCTAATCCTAATAAGGATTACGTGGTCTGTACTGACGCAAGTAAAGAAGGGGTAGGAGGAGTGCTGATGCAAGAAGGAAGAGTAATTGCTTACGAATCAAGGAAACTAAAGGAACATGAGCAGAAATATTCTTCTTACGATTTGGAACTGGCAGCTGTTATCCATGCACTGAAAATGTGGCGACATTACCTGTTGGGAAGAAAATTTCTGTTGCTGACAGACCACCACAGCTTAACAAACTATTTCAGCCAGCCCACCTTAAATACGAGACAAGCTCGTTGGGTAGATTTCTTAAGTGGGTTTGACTTTGAAATTAAGCATCTCAAGGGAAAGGAGAACCGAGTAGCTGATGCAATGAGTCGGAAGGTACAATGCGTGTGCAATATTTCGGTCAGTAAATGGCAGAGTACCCTACTTGAAAAGATAAAAATAGCAGCTGATCGAGATCCTGTTTACCAGCAGATTAAGCAGCAGGTACAACAACTTTCTGGTAAGGAAACACAACAGGGATATGAGCTAGATGATGCAGGAATGCTGTATTTTAATAAAAGGCTGTATGTACCCAATGAAGATAGTCTTAGAAAACTAATTCTGGACGAATTTCATATCAGCCATTATACCGGGCATCCAGGGTACCAGAAAATGGTCACCGCACTTCGGAAGGAATACTACTGGCCAAAAATGAAGAAAGAGGTTGCCGAGTATCTAGCGCGATGTCTAGAATGTCAACAGATTAAGGCGGAGCATTTGCATCCAGCAGGGCTGCTACAACCTTTACCCATTCCGGAATGGAAATGGGAGACTATTTCCATGGACTTTATAACCGGACTGCCTCGAACGAAGAAAAATAATGATTCCATTATGGTAGTAGTGGACAAGTTAAGTAAGGCAGCACACTTTATACCTGTGCAATCCACGTATAAGGCAGTGCAAATTGCTCATATTTTCATGCAAAATGTGTTCAAATTGCATGGACTTTCGAAGGTAATAATCTCTGATCGTGATGTTAAGTTCACATCAGCCTTTTGGAGGACAATGTTTGCTGAACTGGGAACACAGCTGAACTTTAGCACAGCTTATCATCCCCAGACCGATGGTCAAATGGAACGTGTGAATCAGGTAGTGGAGGACATGCTGAGAGCATGTGTTATGATGAAACCAACTCAATGGGAGGAATACCTCCACCTGGTCGAATTTGCATATAACAATGGGTATCATTCCTCAACACAGCTGAGTCCTTTTGAGATCATGTATGGGCGGAAGTGCCGCACACCCTCAAGTTGGGGTGGACCTGATGATAGGTTAAGAATTGGTCCTGAAATGCTAAAAGAAATGGAAGACATGGTGAAAAAGGTGCATGCCAGTTTAAAAGCTGCTCAGGACAGGCAGAAAAGTTTTGCTGATCGGAAGAGAAGGTTCAAAGAATTCCAAGTTGGGGACCATGTATTTGTAAGAATTCAACCCAGAAGGAGTACCTTGCAGTGGAGCGGGTGTGCCAAACTTGCGCCTCGCTATTTTGGACCTTTTCAAATCCTGGCAAGAGTGGGGCCAGTAGCTTATCAACTCGCCCTACCAAGCCATATTAAGATCCACAATGTTTTTCACGTTTCCGTATTAAAACAATACGTCTATGATCCTAAACATGTGATTCAATGGCAGAATGTTCAGGTAAGAATTAATCTGGTCATTCTAGATAAGCTTTGTTCTTTAACAAGAAAATAACTAAATCTGTTGCTGATTGCAGGTCGAGCCGGAAGGCGAGGTTCTGGTCGAACCACCGACCATTCTCGAACAGAGAGAAGTGCGGCTACGGAAACGGGTTATTTTCCAAGCTAAGGTGCAGTGGCAGCACTATGGGCCTGAAGAGGCCACCTGGGAGGATGAGGACCTCCTTAAAGAAGCTTACCCGAATTTGTTTAAGGGTGACAGACATCGGGACGATGTCTAATCACAGGAGGGGGAGATGTAATGACCCCAGACAATGTAAATGTGAGATTTTACTGTGGTAAAAGACAGTATGACAGTTATTGTTTTATGTTTTAAACAAAACTGTGACAAACTATTTTATTAAAGTAATTTTAAATATCTTCTTGAAATGCTGGCAGCCTCTAGGAGGTGGAATTTAAAAGAAAGAGATCAGTTATGATAACTGATGGAAAACTACCCTCCCAAAAACAGGAAAAGTCCTGACTGTAGGGGGAAGTTCTGTGCTGTTGGGACAGACAGAAGAAATCTTTCCTGAGAAAAGAGGAAGAGAAATGCAAGAAAAAAAAGGTTAAGTCTGGTAAAGACCAGATAACCAGGCACAAGGTGCACAGATCTTGTTGAGGGCTTGAGGCCTACAAGATGGATCGGGGGGAGAATACCATCTGAGAGATGGATCTCATGGCTGGGTGGTAGAGTAGAATCAAGGTACAGAAGACTTGCTTAAGTATCTGTTCATAACTCTGGCGAACCAGGTATGGATTCCAACTGCAGAGTCTTCATTGAAACTAAAGTCAGGAATGAATAGTAGACTGTCAGAGATTAGATGACAACTGTGTTTCATTTCCAAGATTATTGTTATGTTAGTGATATAACTGCCTAGATGTAGTTAAGTAAGGACGGGCTATTAACTGTTAGGCATGACCGAGAGCTTGCTAACTATTAATGTAGCCACACAAGTGTGGTTCGATTAAACCACAAATTATTGAATGATTCTCATAATGCAAAGTAGCCACTGAAACCGAGTTAGTTTCAGACAGGAAGAACAATTAATGGAACCAGCAGTCTAGAATCCTGTATACAGACCAATAATCATCAAACCAATCTCTATCATGAACAAACTGAAAAACATTCGAGCCTGAGTATTAATACCCGGGGTAGGTCCGGAGGCGATATACATAAGAGACCAAAACGAATATATGCAAATGGTTACACTGTTGAATAGTGGAAAACTATTATACTATTCCATGTTCAGAAGTAGTAAACATATGCGGCAAATGCATGAAATAAAGAACCATATTCTGACAGTAACCACCTTGTTATTATATAGCAACATTTGCGACTACATCCACCCAAGAATCGATTCCACATATAAATGATAATGAATCGAGCCGACAAATCAAGGGAAATCCTGTTGTGACTATAGAAATACTTATACGTGCATATTAATCGACTTGCTATATGAAAGAAATACAATATGTCGGTTACAGCAAAATGATTATATCTATAGCAAACCATATTGACAAAAACATATGATAACACTGGAACGTTTTCCTGGAAACTGTAACGAAAACGTAATGGAAATCTAGAGCTCTGTCGTCGCTGAGACGAGCAGATTATCACAGGTAGAGTTAGAAAGAGCAGTGAATAAAGAAACCCTAACCGGGATTTGTATTCAAATACACAAACCATTCACATAGCGCTGCTCAGAATACGGGCAACCCGAGAGGGTTCGAGCAAAGCCATACTCTGAAATACATATATACATATGAACCAAAAAGAAAACAAAGGCCTTAACAGTAAAACCCTGGATGGGTATTGTCATGCAATTTCATATACAGAGAATTTACAAAAATTAGGACAATCTGTGCTTGTAACAGAACTGTGCACCAGGGCCAGACCCCGTACATTATCAATAGCGAATGTTGAAACTCCAATGTCTAAAATACTGAAAAGGGGCGAACACCCATAACAAACTAAACTATAAATGGAAGAGATGGAGCACACGGGTCGCTATGGACTGTGCGCCCGGTACTGAATATAGTTCCAATAATGTACAAACGTATGTAAACTGTGAGGGTCCGCATGGGAATACCTCAGCGAACCGAAGGAGGGATAACCTGTGCTCGATCGACGGACTGCCATAGTTCAATCACACGGATATATCAAAAGCGAGGAACTATTGAGTTCTCATCTACAGGAGAAAGGAGTAAAGAGGGGTTTTCACTCACCTGAGACCGTCGAGAGACAGTGCTGTTGAGCCTAAGGGCTGTGATGCAGTTGGAGAAGAGCCATCGGACCCATCTGCACATTTTGCCAACAAGAGAATATATGAGATTGAACCGTGAGCAGTAACAGTTAAAAGCATGCCGAGAAGCAAACTGTAAATAAAATTGAGAACCATTACCTGTGCAGGTGTAAGCCGAGCGCTTCACTATCATCTGAGCATGGGTGAGGAGAAAATCTGAAGCTGGAGGTCTCGATCCGGCATCGGAGCACCGAGAGAAGCCGAAGAGAATGATGAAAATGAGTTCTGGGCTCGACCTTGTGGGGTTTTGAGCGGCCCTAAAACCCTCGACCCCTTCCATCCGTTCGATCTGAGCCTTAGATCCTGGCCGTCGGTGTATAGCGGGAAACCATAGTGGGGTAACCGAGATACTCAATCCCGAGGCGTTGTATGGCGGGCTGGGCAAGTCACGCCACCTGTCAAGCGGTGGACTAAGCTCTGAAGATTGTCAATGACCTGGCGCCTGCAATGGCTGCGGTCGGACCACCTAACCCCCGCGTGAATTAATATATATGTACTGGGCAGGGTCATAGGGGTAGGGGTTTAGGTGTGAATCAAATACGGTCAATCCATTTATCATACGAAGCATATATAACATTGCAGCGAATAACCAATATCGTAAGATGTTAAAGCCGACAGCGTAAATTAACATTATTACATAGTATGAAGGTTGGTAAATTCACCAGCGTAAGTTCACATTGTTACATGGTAGAAAGGTTGGTAGATGCATCATGGTTACCATTACTTATGTACAGTAACACTTGGTGATGAGATATTCCACGCAGTAAATTAATCTATATGGTAATCGTAATTTTTTTTTTATGTATGGTTTAGAGACGTGACACTTCCTCATCTTGAGCACCTGGTAATAAATGGCGTGTTTCTTCTGGTAAGGAATAGTTCCTAGGGTTATGATTAGTATTTAATTTCTGTTTTTTTTGCTATTTAAGTCGAAGTTAGAACGGATTTTTCTTTGTAATGCGATGCAGGAATTAGGTAAAGATAAGTTACCAGAGCGTTTAAGCCCCCCACTTGCCAATCTGCAGTATGTGATGGTAGTATTGGAGGAATTTGACGAGAGACAAATGGACGTGCTGGCGTGTTTGCTTAAGAGCGCTCCTGCTCTCGAAGATCTGCATTTCGATTTGCCTTTCAAATACGAGGAGACGCAATACACAAGGTTTTTACAAGAATTGGTAGAACCGTGGCGAACAACATCGTCATCATGCCGGTGGCTTCATAGAATTTTACCCCGTTCCCAAACGAGGTTCTGAGCCTCATCTTTCATGTTTCATGAGACAGACATTCAGATGAGGATTTAAATTTTAGACGCATCAATCATTATTATATTACGAACCTTTACCATTTATTTTTTTTTCACTTGGTTAAATGATACTAGTGGTTACTGGGTGGCTGCTACATTTACAGAAATATCTGAGCTTGATTAAGGGGCCTAACCCCAAGGGCTTCCGGAAGAATTGACCCTGTGTCCTCCCGAAGAGGGAGGGGGGAGGGCACTTATTTGACCAGTTGAGCTAATCCTTAGGGCTTCCCATGACCATTTGTATTATCAAGGTTTAAATTAAAATATTTTCTCAAATTGGGTGATCCCAGTTATTTAGTAATGGTGACTGTTTACTGGTAGACATATTTTTTTCTTAAATTTCAATGGAAGTTGTTTCTTCAAAAAATCTGTAATATCTTTTATGTTTGTCATGATTATCATCTTCTTATAATCTAATGGGAGTTGGTTCTGGAAGGGCAACACACTTATTTAACCAGTTGAACTAATCCTTAAGGCTTCCCATTACCATTTACATTATGAAAGTCTAAATTAAAATATCTTCTCAAATTAGGTAATGCCAGTTATTTGATAAGGGTGACTATTTACTGGTCGACATATTTTTTCCTTAATAATTATTTTCTTAAATTTCAATGAGAGTTGTTTCTTCAAAAATCTGTACTATCCTTTATTTTATGTTTGTCAGGATTGTCATCTTCTTATGATTTAATGGGATGTGGTTCTTTCACATAGAAATTAGAAATTGTAAAAAAAGTTCTTCATTTTCATTTTAATTTTAATTTTTAAATGTATTTGTTAATATTTTTTACATTTAAATAATTATAATTTGAATAAAAATAAAGAAATTATACATAATATTACCAAATTAGAAAAAGGTATGTAATTTTCTTCAATTTTAATTTTTAATCTCAAATGTATTTATTAATATTTTTATAATTTAAATAATTATAATTTGAATAAAAATAAGAAATTATAATAATATTACCAAACTAGGAAAAAGTATGTAATGCTTATTTGGTAATGGTGACTATTTCGGCCCCATCTTTTTTTCCTTGAAAATTAATTTCCTAAATTTCAAGGAGAGTTGGTCCTTCTAAGATCTCTAATATCTTTTACGTTTGTTTTACCTAGATTATTATCTTCTTAAAATTTAATGGGAATTGGTTTTCTTTCTTATTTTTATTTTAATTTTTAAATGTATTTATTAATATTTTTATATTTAAACAATTATAATAAAAATAAAAATGTAGTGTTAATTTTATAGTTTAGGGTTGTGGAGGATCTATTGGTTAGTAGTTGTAATAGATGATACCAAAGTCAATTACTCAAATCCAATTACTCAAATTTTATAGACTATTGTTAAATTTGACTCAAATTTGGACAAACCTACTTTTTCCTGGAAGATAAAGGTGTCATTTTTGCCGGTGACATTGGGAACAAGTCAATGGTTAGATGTTAGATGTCTCAATTGTTTCTTCATCCTCCCTATCCCTGTGAAGGATGTTGGATGTCTTAGTTGTTTATTTGTCCTCTACCCTAGCGCCGTGAGTGAGGGGTTGGTGGTCCAGGGCTTGATCATAAAGTCATCCTTGGGAATGATGTTCCGCTCCACGAGGTTTTGAATAAGGTGGACCTCATGATTATTGGTCAACGTTAAGGTTGATGTTCCAACATAAAAACCCTTAGCGATTGGGAGGCATGGGAATGCGAGACATGTTGAAGAATCTGGGGCACATGTAGTTAATGACATTCTTCTTGACTTGATAACTATTTGTGAGGCATTTTCAATTTTCATATTATCAAAATCTTCTCTTTGACATTATTAGAGTGTGTGTTTCTTATTTCATCAAATAGATAACAAAAACAAAGAGACAAGAATACAAGATGTTGGCATTCTGCAAGGGCCAAAAACTCTCTCTCTCGATCAGGAAAACCCACACATAATTATTCTTATAGAGATTCCTATTGATGAACACCAAGACCATGACCCTTGACTTATTATGCCACTCCAAGACCAAGACACCAATCCTCTTCTTTGTCACTGTTGAGATAATCATCGTTGATGTAGCACTAAGGTCATCATCATGATCTTCAATGTTGCTACAACATCTTTGCACTTTCATCGAGGTCTTAACTGTACCAACGAGATATTATTAAGGTATGCCCTTAGGCCCATCAAGGTCATGACTGCTGCTCCTTCGTTGTGATCATAACCTTGTGATAGAGTCTCCATTGAGATCATATATATGCTTATGATCATGACTGCAGAGAGTGTTACTATAGGAACTTCTTTTCCGAATTATGTTGAGACTATGTAGACTAATGTGGGATCTCTGAGATTCTTGTCATCACTGCTATGCCAAGATTATACTGTTTAGAATGATGAGACATAGTGTTCCCCTCTTTCACTGAAACCCTTATCATCATGCTTATGCCGAGAATGTTACTATTTATGTAGCACACATCTAAAGCTATAGTGATTTCATCTGAAGTGTGAACCTTATGCGAAGATAGAAAGTCATGTAGCCATTTGAAATTCGAGTTCCTGTACCTATGAAGTAGTAGAGATGCTTCTACGAAATTCTAGGTTTTTGTGGTGACTCTAGTCACCTATTTATAGGTGTTATGCCTCCATAATAAGCCAACATGTCAATGGGAACTTATGTCTATATTTTATTGAGTCGACATGTCATTTATATATACTTCGAGGTTGAATTAGCTGATCTCTCCATCATTTTGCTAACAATATTCTTCTTTGGAGGATGGTGCTTGTCTTTGAGGCTTATTTGACACTAGCTTGACCCATATTCATGCTCAAGAATATCTCTTTAACATGACTTTGATTCTTTGAATTTCCTAGACCTTTGGAATGAGCAAGAAACTCTTTCAAATAATCTACAAAAATAATATTTCTTTTTTTTTATAAGTACAAAGATCAAAATTACAGTTACAAATACCGAACCAAGTTACACTTCTCTTCAACACTCCCTCTTAACTAGGGAGGTATTTACAATGGCACTTGGTCATTCTCAATCTAACTAATTTCTCATAAGAAGGATTGGTAACCCATATGTTATAACATCATAGTAACCAACATTTTTTATAGCAAGGCCTTCACTAACAACTCTACCTCTCATAAGATCAAAGCAAAATGTTGGTGAGACCAATGATTTATAGACACCTTTATCATTATCTCTTAAGGTACATACCCACCTAGGTGTTCACTGAGTATTACCTTCTAGGACTATTTTATCTTGGGTTCCCAACCCTCAAAGAATATTAATCCTCTTTCCTACTCTTATCTTGGATTCCCTACACATCCTCAAAGAGCATCAAATTCCAAATGGTTACCTGATCCATCATTATTTCTTCTGACGTGAAGACAAGAATGTTGTGTCTATCATGTGTCTACATTTCCATTCATGACCTTCACCTAGACTTATAGTTATTAGTGCTGGTCTATTGCGTTGTCCCTCAACACCTCACTCATTTCTTTGTAAATGGTCAGTTGTCTAGGATGCATAAGAGCAATGAATTTGAAGCAATTTCCTAAGCCACAGAAGCTATTAGATCTTGATTAGACCCTCTCCATTGCATAGTGCTTGAAATGAGCTTTCCAACAATACATAGAAGTCCCAAAATGTACCTCTAGATCAGAAGATATGGCATATGGAAGATCATGAGTCTTGTTGCATTGAACTAAGGTCCTGGGGCACATACTTAAGGTTATCGGTAGTTCAAAGTGTTGAATTCTGATATCGTATCCTACAAGTCCCATCGTCCCACAGGTCCCCGCATCCCACAAGTCGCACAGGTTTGCAGGTCCCGTCCATCCTCGCATCCACATCTCGGCGACCTCGGAGTCCCGCAGTCACATCAAACTCCAAAACCTTGCCAGGCATAAATCTTGTGATATAGTGTGAAATAACCAAGGATGGCTGAAAAAGTCAAAGAGAAAAAAGCATGGAAAAACGAAGACCAAGTCGCTCACTTATCTCTCTTCCATGTGGCGGTATGGCGATATGGTAAATCCTGCATCTCGCAATCCAACAATATCGATGAATCAATGAAATTTTCATTTCAAGACTTTGTAGGGGCCGATTTTGTGATACAGCGTAAAAATTATGGGAGGGCCCAAATTCATGAACAAAGGAAATGCACGTGAAAACAAGGCCAAGTAGGCTTTTTTCTCTCTCCTCTAGGGGGCCACAAGGCAGCGTACGATTGGTCCTTAGAGCTAAAATTGTAGCTAATGCTATCAATAATGTGGTAATATGGAGGACACATGGCAGTACAGACATTGATGTGGCAAGGGACACGTGTCACTCAGTTTTAGCATTTTCATGGGTCCTATTGGGCAATTTCTGGGTGACACATGTCACCACTCACACGTGACACATGGCAATGATGATGTCATCCCTCATATCTGTGATCGCATGAAATGAAAATTATTTCCTTCGTTGATGCTCCTCGCCAATTGCGATTGCGATAAGGAAGAAGCCCCCAGATGCGATATTTCATATTCTCTATTTGATAAAGATTTTGCATCCGGACTTTAGTTGATGCAGTGTAAGAGAAAATCAAAGGTTATTTTGCATTATAAAATAAAAAGGTCCCCTGACACAAGTTTAAAGGCCTTAGCACCTGAAAGGTTAAAGCCCCTAGTCTTAGCCCGTGGTTATATGAAGAAAATAGAGTTAAGTGTGCTACATCAAAGGGGGGTTAAGGGAGAAATCAAAAAGTTCTTGTTTCGCCTGTTTTAGAGGTAAAAATGGCATGGTTGATAGACTTTGTTGTTACACTACATCAAGGCATTGTTAGTGCAGGATTGTGCAGAGCTTTCAAAGACGTTTAGCTTGGTAGTAGGGGTGTTTAATGGAGGGATGGTGCATTCAAACTAGGTGTGGGCACATTCATGAGAAAACTATTATGCATTACACATCCAAAGTCGACGCCAAATGCAGCTGTAACATTACATGTAGAAGATCGAGCATTCAAAACCAAGTATGGGCAGAGTCAAAAATGGCTCTTTATGACCTGCTTCCAAGGTCGACACCGAAGGCACTAAAGGCAGAAATGACAGGAGTTAGATGAGCAGAATAGGAAACCATGCCATGAAGTAGATGTAGCTTGAAGCCAAACTAATTACAGGGATGAGCGTGGAGATATTTCATTAATGTTTCATATGTTTTTTGATCTTGTGATGTGCTTTCCTTTATGAGGCAATTACTATTTTTTGTGATGCTTTTTAGACAAAGAGCTTTCCTTGGCAAAGACAACAAGCTGATCTGATAGCTGAGACTCAACCCAGGGATATTTTGTATAGTATCATGATCGATAACGCACACCTTCTTCTTATAAATAGGGGGTAGAAACACTGAATAAAGGTTTCTAAATCTGTAAAGAAGGGTTGATATTTTTCTGAGACTGTATCACTTAGTTACATAGATCTTGCAAAATATCATAGGAGTAGTGGTGGTTCCCCCTTTGAATTATTACAGTGCGTTGTTTCCTGTTTTCATCCATTTTGTCTATTTTATTCTCTGAATTCATGTAACAATAGATGCTTGAATATTTCATACTTGCCTACAGATTCATTTGCATTGAGCTGTTAATGCACATGCCTGTTTGATGGGTTGAATTTATATCTTTAAACTGCACTACATGAATCACAAAATCTAGTTTCTTTTCAGTCTATTATATCTACTTGTAACTCAGATAATTGTAGCAAATCTCATGGTTTCAATCTCTATGCTTTTAATATATATTTCTTGCTTCTTTTAGCTCTACATTTTTAGTTATCCGTTCTCTTTGTCTTCTCTCATTTATTCCATAAAGATAATTAAACTGTAAGCCTTTAAAGTGCTCAACCTCCACTATTTTCTAATATATTTATGGAAACTCTGCATGTGCAGAAATATTGAAATACCTTACATGTATCTTTGGATGAAATAAGCAACTCATGCCTCTTATAAATGTGTATAGAAAATGGGTTGTGTCTCCTCCTTTTGTAGAATCATTTGAGACACATTGATTTAGATGTACGCAGGCACTGGTCTTGTAAGCAATCTAAGGCTGTCTTTGGGAGTGACATCATCTTCTGGCACCATTGTCGGGGAACGTATTGAAGGATTTTTTCCCTAGGATATGGAAAATTGAGCACCCTTCGTGTAGGTGAGCGAAGTCTATTTTGATTGAATCCACATCACCTTGGAAACTCCACACCCCCCCTCATTATCATTCATCACACTAGCTTTTAGAAGGCCTCATACTCACTTCGAAACCTCTCAGTAGAAAGCCCCATATGTATCTGACCTTGAAAAAATAGTTTTTTGGAAAGTCTAGAAAGAGAAAACTCCCCCTACCTGTGCTACCATCTCACTAGCCTTCACAACATCCTCCTAGAATTCTCAACCCATTGTTGCTCATTATTTAGGATTGGCTCCGAAGATTCTGAAATACCCTGCTTCCCCTCCAACCACTGTGGTATTGACCCCAGTTCCTCGAGAAAATTTTAATCCCCCTCCACTAATTTTGATGCCTCTTCAATGAATTTTTCTAAATCGTTTCGATTTACGTCAACCCCTAGGTGTTATTCCTTAGGAATACTTAAATCTTCTCCCTAAGTTTAATGGGGAAGATGAAAATTTTGCTCAGAAACACATTCAAGCCTTTTGTGCTTTTGCTGAGAACCTGAATGTAGAATAGTTGCATGTGGTTCTGAGATTTTTTGTACAATGCCTTGATGGATAAGTGAGAAAAATGTTTAAAGCCCTACCAAATGCCTCCATCACCGCTTGGGAGGAACTTGAAACCTCCTTCAAACAAAAGTTGGGTGAGAAGGGAAATCATGAGTACCTTCACATAGAGTTCAATGCCATCTGGAAGAATACAAAGTAGGATATCTCATAATTTAATATGAGGTTCAATAAGCAATATAACAACTTTCCTTCTAAGATAAAGCCTCCTCCAATTGCTGCTTGTGTAGCTTACTTGGGAGCCTTTGAATCTGACTTTTGTTTTACCTTAACAGGAAGTAGGTCTCCTACTTTAGATCAACTCCAAGTCGATGCTCTTGAAGTAGAAGCAAATTTTACCTCAACAGGGAAGTCAATTGGAAAGTAGGAAACCACTGGGAATAAAATAGGTAAAGAAGAAGCTTCCTCCTCTGGTCATACAAGAGAATCGTCAAACCTAAAGTTGGAGGAACTGGATAAACTCATCATGAGTTTGTCCCATAAGGTTGGAAATCTCGAAATTGAGAACACGAGTCTCTCCAAACAAAATACTCAAGGCACAACCGAGGTTATAACCCACAATATAGAAGGCCCTTTTTATAGATACTTCCAGGAGAAAGAAAAGAATATCCAGACCAGATCCGTCATCCTTTATATTTAGAAGATTATCTCAATGAACAATGGTCAGATACATAGGAGATGAAGGGAAAATTATATTTTTCTTTATCTGGAAAAGAACATGGAGATATGGCTCACTAGGAGGTCATTCATGAGAGAGAAACAACAACAAAGGAGGAAGATTTGATTATTATTATAAACAATTGGCAGATTTCATGCAAGCATAGCTACACCAAAGGTATGATCGAAGATCTTGAAGAAAGAGGTCAAGGGAGCCAAAACAACAAGAACCGACTGCCCCCCAAACTATTTCCTTAGTACCATATAAAGGGAAAGGTAAGTTGAATCCTAACAATGCTAGGGGAAAATTCCACTTGAATAAGGAAAGACATATCTCAGAGGGTCACACAGCAAAGGAGGCACCTATACTATAGAAAAAAACTGGTGGTAGTGAAGGAGAAGCAGCGTTAGGAGGTATAGAAAATACCCAATCTACATTCAACCTTCAGAAGGAGCTTGAATAGGTAAAGAGTTTTGTTCTAATGACTGAGCTTCTAAAGCAACCTACTTATAAAGCTTAGGTATCTCAATTCATGCATCCATCACTCTCACCACCCACCCATGATTCACTAAATCTTCAGGAAGAGAGGCTAATAGAGGTCTTTGAGCCACATGTGAAAGAACTTGATCCTTCTACTGCACCTTTCTATGTGACTCTAGGAATCCATGACCTTATTTTTCATAATTTCATTTTGGACTCTAGATCCTCCCACAACCCCATGCCATAGGAAGTAATGGAACATATTGGCTTGAAAATCACTATGCCCTACAACAACCTATACTCCTTTGACTCCAAGAGAGTCAAATTTTTGGGAATGATAAAGGATTTGGTGGTGAAACTGGCTTAGATCCCTATGAAGAGCATGGTAATGGACATAATATTGTAAGATATACACCCTCATTTTGGCATGCTACTGTCTAGATCTCGGGGTTCCAAGGTGGGGGGCTTTATCAAGTTTGATCTAACTTATGCCACCATTCCCATCTTTGGAGGAGAACAAAGGAGGATATGTAGAGAATATAGGTTTCTAAAAACTGTGACCTCAGCTAAAGGCTCACAAAACTCCCCAATGTATGGAAAAGAAAGTAACCTCTCTTGTCTACTCCTAGAAGAAGATGAGTTTATCTTAGAGGAAACATTAGTCCACCTAACATGGCAGGTAGAACATCAACAAGCAAGTGAAAGCAAAGTATTGGAAATTATATTTTGGTGGAGCGAATTCAAAAGATGGAAATGGGGAAGGAGTATTTTTGGTATCTCCTAAGGGCCGCGTGATACCCCTCTCATTCAAGATAGAGTTTGAAGTAACTAACAATGTGGGGGGGGGGGGGGTATGAAGCACTTCTCCTTGGGTTAAAAACTACAAAAAATATGAATATTGAATGCCTAATAGTTTATGGAGACTCTGAGCTAGTCATAAGACAAATCAAAAATCAATGCCAAGCCAAACACCCTAGACCGAGGACCTACCACAATGAAGTGTGGGATTTAATTGAAAACGTCTTCCTAGCTTTTAATATCCAATTTCTGCCAAGAGAGGGAAATATAATGGCTGACTCCCTTGTTGTAGCTGCAAGCACTTTCAGGCCCCCTCAAAATTCTCACCTTAGATATGAGGTGCAAGTCAAGTATAGACCCTCCATACTTGATAGAATCAAGAACTGGTAAGTGTTTGAAGATGACAAGCAAGTGAAATGATTCATAGAAGTCGTTGGGTAGTTTTCTAACTCCACTACTAATCAAGAAGAAGAAGAAGTAGTAGATTAAGAAGCCACTTCATCAAAAGACACAGTGGATTGGCACAAATTTTTGCAACTGAAAGGGAATACTATCCCTCACAGACTAGTCCCACTAGAAAGGCTTTTTAATAAAGATGACATAGTTGTCAAACAAATGGCTCCTGAGATGGATGATCAAGTACAAGATTGCAACATTGGATCAGAGGAGGAGCCCCAGATGATCAAGATGTCAAAAGGAATCCCCTTGCATTACAAACAAAGGTATTGAGATCTTTTCAAAACCTACAAAGATTCTTTTTCTTGGTCTTATGATGATTTAAAAACATTGATACTAACATCATACAACATAAGTTTCCCTTGAAAAGATAAAGGAAACCCTACAACCAGAAACTCAGATAGATAAATCCACTCCTACTCCCCTCCATTGAAAGATAGGTAAGTAAGTTGCTCCATGCAAAGATCATAGTACCTTGAATATACTTTGAGTGGGTAGTGAATTTGGTCTCGGTCCAAAAAAAGAATAGAGAGATAAGGCTATGTGTAGACTTCCAGAATCTAAATAGGGCGTCTTTGAAAGATAACTACCCATTTCCCAAGATGGATAATATATTGCATAAGGTGGTTGGTTCAGCCATAATGTCCATGATGGATGGTTATTTGGACACAATCAAGTAGCAATTCATCTCAAGGATCGGGAAAAGACAACTTTCACCACCATGTGGGGAACATTCATCTATGATCACATGCATTTTTGGCTGATAAATGCAGGGGCCACATTTCAAATAGTCATGGACATAGATTTCATGGGGGAGCAAGAAAAATTCGTGGTGGTCTACTTGGATGACATCACAATCTTTTCCAACACTAAGGAAGAACACATCCTTCACTTAAAACTCACCTTTGAGAAGTGTAGGAGATATGGTCTCTCCCTGAATCCTAAGACATATAATAGTGCAGGAGGGTGTGAAGATCAATCCTAAATGAGTTGAAAGCATCAACCACATTCATCTACCCATGAATAATAAATAATTCCAAGCCTTCATGGGGAGAATAAATTTCTTAAGGTGATTTATACCAAACTATGAAAAGATAGTCAAGGGTATCATAGACATGCTCAAGAAGGGAAATGAGGTCAAATGGAGCCCTTTCCCCCATTATTCTTTTAGTCGAATCAAATAATATTTGGTTGAAGCCCTAGTGTTAGCCAGTGTCATCTATTTAGTTCCTTTCTACATCTTTTCTTTCGCCTCTCCACATACCATCGCTACAATGTTGTTACAAAAAAATAAAGCGGGTTATGAGAAACACATCGCCTTCTCCAACCAAGTCCTAAGGGATGCTAAGCTAAAATATAATATATTGGAGAAACAATCCTATCCATTGGTAAAGGCTCTGAAGGCATTTCTCATGTATGTGCTACAATCTAAAATCACAACATTTGTCCCAATGATAGCAATCAAAGACATCCTGGTGCAGGGAGAGAACAAAGGAAAGAGGGGTAGGTGGATAACGAAAATACATAAATAACAGTTAGAAATAAAGCCTAACAATCTCATTAAAGGCCAGGTGCTGGCCAATGTTTTATCTGAATCCAACTACAAAGCACTAGGGATAAAATTGATCATAGAGGAAGGCAGATTAGAGGATCACCAAAGCAATCTTAAAACATCTAAGTATGAAATCTATACCAAATACAAGGGATCATCTTGGTATAATAACATCATTCATTACCTCTTATTCCTAAGGTGCTCTTTGGGGATGGATACATCCAAATACCAAAGCCTGAGATTGCAAGTGCAAAAATATATCATATCCAATGGCCTACTCTACTATAAGGACCCTATGGGGGTATGGTTGCTATGTTTGGTGGAAGGAAAGACCCATAAAGTGATTGGGGAGTTTCATGAAGGAGTCTATGGAGGGCGTCACAGCTAGAAGACCACGACACACAAAATACTCAAGTATAGATTGTAGTGGCCTACGATGTTTGGGGATGTTCATTCCAGAGTCAAGATTTGTCAGAAATGCCATGTGTTTGCTAAAAGGTAGAAGTTTACTCCTCTCCCACTGATTCTTGTGGATGTGGAGGAGCCTTTTAAATAGTGGGGATTAAAGTTCATAGGGGAGATCAATCCACCATCCAGTGGCTAGCACAAATGGATATTAACATCCACTTGTTATTTCACCAAGTGGGTAGAGGCCATCCCAACTAGAAATGCTACAAACTCAGTGGTAATAAAATTCATGAAAGAGACATACCATCCCACTTGGGTTGTCCTTTCAAAATCATCAATGATAATGCTCAAGTATTCAAATCTACCAAGTTCACCAGCTTCTTCCATAAATATAATATCGCCATTGGGTACTCCACTCCATACTACCCTCAAGGCAATGGCTTGGCTGAGCCTCAAACAAACTTGTGCTGAGGGTGCTGAAGAAGACCATCACTAAAAATCAAAGGACCTGGGACTCCCAAATAAAGTTTCTCTATGGGCCAACTAGGTAATGCGTAAACGATCCACCGGAAAATCACCTTTTGAACTAGTGTGTGGCAAGGTTGTTGTCTTCCCGATCCAACTATCAATGCCAGTAGCAAGGTTGCTACAAGAAGTTGAGGAAGAACCAAACACCCTGACAAGGAGGATAAATCAGTTGGTTGAGCTTCAGCAAAACAGAGAACAAGTGGAGGCGAAAATATCCAATTACCAACAAAAGATGAAATCTCTATCTGACAAGAAGGCCAAGGAAAAACCTATTCAACCAAGAGATTTAGTTCTCAGGTGGGATGTCCGACGGGATGAAAAAGGAAAAAATGGAAAATTCGATCCTATATGGTTTGGCCCCTTTAGGATTGCAGAAGAGAGAGGGAACAACACATATCTACTTGAAAAATTGGATGGTGAACTGTTCAAACTTCTAGTGAATGGTCAGTTCCTCAAATTTTATTTTCAAAATTAGAAGTACTTGTCTTACACTCATTGTAAATATTCAATGTGTGTATTGATTATTATTTGAATTTTCATTTTATGTAAAGCTTTCTACTTTCATGAAAGTTATATTTTGATTAGAAGTGAGTCCATGCCTAAAGGAGTAGTTTGTAGTGTTCCAGTTCTCAACACCTTGCTAGCAAGGCACTGTCCCCAATGGAGCCAATGGTATTACTCATTGATCACTCACTGCTTTGCAAATGATCAGTTGTCCAAGATGAATAAGAGAAGTGAATTTGAAGTGATTTCCTGAGTCATGGAAGTTATCAAATCTTGATTAAACCCTCTCCATTGCATAGTTCCTGAAATGAGCTTTCCAACGGTATACAAAAGTCCCAAAATGGACCTCTGCATCAAAAGATATGGCCTATGGAAGATCAGCAGTCATGTTGCCTTGAAGTGCAACAAAAGAGCTTATTAGAGGAGCCCAGGCATAGAAAGTTGAGCATATTGAACATACCACAATCTTGCATCCCTCATGACCCCCACAGTTCCTTATGGGCCATCCTTAAGGAATTGCGGGTGGGAGCATGCCAATAGTATTAAGGCGACAGGGAAGGGCAGAGGCTGATTTACATTTAAAATCATTGAAAATTGAAGGGCAGGAGGACCCCATTTCTGTCTCCTTCATGGGCACCATGTGGCACAATACCCGTAGTCCTGCATATCGCAACCCCGCATACTGCAACCCTACAGTCCCACATCTGGCATATCGTTGAGGTCTCAGGGCACATACTTAAGGTTATCAGTGGTTCAGAGTGTTGAACACCAATATCACATCCCATAGTCTCGCAGGTCCCCGCATACTGTAGGTCCTCACATCCCACAGGTCCCCGCATCCTGCAGATCCCGCAGTCCTACAGGTCCCACTAGGCCCCGCATCCCACATCTTGGAGATCCCATAGTCCTGCTGTCACAAAAAGATCCAAAACCTTGTGGGGGGCCAATCTTGCGATATAGTGTGAAATTACCAGCAGGGCTAAAAAATTCTAACAAAGCAAACCATGGAAAAACCAAGGTCAGGTTGCCCCCTTCTCTCTCCTCCATGTGGTGGTATGATGGTATGGTTAATACCTCATCCTGTAATCCCACAATATTGGCGAATCTAGGAGGTTCTCATTCCAAGACCGTTCAGGTACCGATTTTGCGATACATTGTGAAAGTTCCGTGGAGGGCAAAAATTCATGAACAAAGGAAATGCACGTGAAAACAAGGTCGAGCAAGACTTTTTCTCTCTCCTGCAGGAGGCCATGTGGTAGCGTACAATTGGTCCTCACAACTGAAATGGAAATTGATGTCATCAATGATGTGGTAGTATGAAGGACATGCGGCAGTACAGATGTTGACGTGGTAGGGGACATGTGTCACTTGATTTTAACATTTTCAGCCGTGCTATGGGGCCATTTTCGGGTGACACATGTCACCACTCACAGGGTGACACGTGCCAATGATGATGTCATCCCACATATTGGTGATCACACAAAATGAAAATTCTTTCCTCCGCCGATGCTCCTCCCCAGTTGCGATTTTGATAAGGAAGAAGCCCCCATATGCGATATTTCATAGTCTCTATTTGATGAAGATTTCGCGTTCAGACTTCGAACGATGTGGTGTAAGAGAAAATAAAAGGGAATTTCACATTATAAAATAAAAAGCCTCCCGAACACAAGTTTAAAGGCTTTAGTGCCTGAAAGGTTAAAGCCCCTATTCTTAGCCTGTGGTTATATGAAGAAAACAGAGATAAGGGCACCACATCGAAGGGGGGCTAAGGGGGAAATCAAAATATTGCCCATTTCGCCTATTTTAGAGGTAAAAAGCCTGCAGTTGACAAACTTCATTGTTACACTACATCAAGGCACCAATAATGTAGGACTACACAGATCTTTAAAAGACATATGGGTCAGCAGTTGGTGTGTTTAATGGAGGGATGGATCTTTCAAACTAGGCGTGGGCACATTCATGAGAAAACTATTCTGCAATACGCATCCAAAGTTGGTGCCAAAAACAACTGTAACACTACATACAGAAGATTGAGCATTCAAAACCAAGTATGGGTGGACTCAAAAATGGATCTTTTTGACCTGCTTCCAAGGTCATTGCCAAAGGCACTAAAGGAAGAAATGACAGGAGTTAGCTGAGAACCATAGGAGATCATACTGCGAACTAGATGCAGCCTAAAGCCAAAGTAATTAGAGGGATGGGCATAGAGATATTGCATTATTGTTTCATATATTTTGTGATCTTACGATTTTCTTTCTTTTATGAGGCAATTACTATTTTTTGTGATGTTTTTTGGACACAGAGCCTTCCTTGGCCGAGACAACAAGCTGATCTGACAACTGAGACTCGGCCGAGGGATATTTTATATTATATCATGATTAATAACGCACCCCCTCTTCTTATAAATAGGGGGTAGAAACACTAAATAAAGGTTCTGATATGCAAAGAATGGATGATATTTTTGTGAGACTGTGTCACTTAGTTACATAGATCTTGCAGAATATCGAAGGGGTAGTGGTGATCCCCCCTTTGAGTATTACAGTGTGGTATTTCCTGTTTTCATCCATTTTGTCTATTTTATTCTCTGAATTCATTTAACAATAGATGTTATAATATTTAATACTTGCTTACAGATTCATTTGCATTGAGTCGTTAATGCACATGCCTGTTTGATGGGTTGAAGTTATATCTTAAAACTCCACTACGTGAATTAGAGCATCTAGTTTCTTTCTTCAGTCCATTATATCTAACTGTAACTCAAATAATTGTAGCAAATCTCATGGTTTCAGGCTCTATGTTTTTAATATATAATTCTTGGTTCTTTGAGCTCTACATTTTGAGTTGTCCCTTCTCTTTGTCTTCTCTCATTTATTCCATAAAGCTTATTAAACTATAAGCCTTTGAAGTGCTCAACCTCCACTATTTTCTATTATATTTCTAGGAACTGTGTATGTGCAAAAATACTGAAATACTTGACCTGTACCTTTGGATGAAAGAACTAACTCATTCCTTTTATATATGTATATCGAACATGGGTGATGTCTCCTCCTACTTGAGAATCATTTGAGACACATCGATTGATTTAGACGTACCGAGGCATTATGATTGTAAGCAATCGAAGACTATCTTTGGGAGCGACAACATAGTGCATGATACATGAGATATAAAAAACACAATTTCCACTCCTTTTTATTCAGGGGTGATCTAATCCAAACTCCATCTTGATCAGGGCCTTATCAGAGCTGTCTCTTAGCTAGGGACTCTTCTATACATGAACAAACTCTTCTTCATGGGTCCTTTAGCTTCTTTATCAACTTTTCTCCTTGATGTCATGAAAGTTAGTTGATATTATTTCTTGTAGGGCAAAAATCATTGATCACATTCCTCCTTAGTTCGTCATGTTATTCCTTTCTTCGTGGAAAGTGGCCTTCTTCATATGACTACTTATTTCTCATCATGTTTCTTCCATTCGTCACATGAATGCTAATTGTACTTGTAAGTAGCTTTGCATGAACTTATCCAAATATTATCCAAGAAATCAAATATATCATTAAATCAAATCATACATTACTAGGTGGCTCTTCATCATGACATATTTTCTTAGGTATGAACATCCTGCATTCATGTTGATGCATCTCCCAAAGATATCCATTGTCAAGTGTCTACATCTTTTTCATCAGAATATTCATATATGTATGAGAGATTTTTTAGTCAGGTCTAATTGATCTTTTTGGATGTTGATTGCCTTCGTCAGGGTTTCATATCTCATGATCTCTTCCTTCTTTACACTTTCCATTATGAGGTGGTTTTTGGAGTTTTCTAATTAGAGTTATGTAATTGTATTCAACCACCTCATATTTCATGGGAGTACATATTATGTTGATTTCATCTGGTGCGACTTATCTCTTTTTTCATCCTTTTAGAGGAGGAGATCCTTTTCCTTCGATCATCCTTCTCGAGATATAAGTATTGATCTGCAACCATACAACATGACATTATAAAACTTAAATACAAGTATGCATATCTCATTTTAACTTTACGTTTTCCAGGCTTCTTTCAACATATTCCTTGATTGAAAGATCTTCAACTCCTTGACTACTCTCACATCATCATATCATCGTTCATGAACTCCATACGTTGGAGTTTCTATTGAAACACATGCTTCACCTTTGGATGGATGAATGTTCTAGGGAAGATTCCATCAGAGATGTTGAGGATATTAAAGATACCTATCCAAGAGATGTTTCCCTTTTGTGGCATGATGAACAATCTTAGAATGTTTTAGTTCTGAAAAGTTGTTGCCTACAACTTGCATTCTTTCATAGAAACCCTAAGTTGTTGAAAAATGTATCTTATGCTCATTATCATAGTCACCCTCGTGATGATGTCATGAGATCTTGTTTCTAATACCTCCATAGCGTTGCACCACATCCTATAACATATTTTAGTCGCATTCTATGCATGATATAGGAGTCTAGAAAGAGACTTTATAGAGAGAGGCTAACTTAAAGAATTCTACTCCTCTTATCATGGAATCCATTCGTCGCCTTTCATCCTAACGAGTAGGATGAATTTTCTTTTTATCCTCTATTTGATATTATCCTTTCAATGACTTCGCCAATTTATAAATACTGAGAATATCCTTCTTATACAAGGACTAGCATATCTATTTGTACAAAAAAGTCATTTAAATCAAATATAAACCATAACCGTGAAAGATACTTACTTGGCACATGAAGAGGAGATCCTTACCTTGATACTTCTTTTAAGGAGATTCTTTCTAGATCATTATTGAAAACCTCTTACCAAGACTCTTTGCACTGTCAAGCACCAAGGATGACAAAAACATTCTTCAGACTATATGTTATTATGATGTTTGAAACTGCTTCATCATCTTAACTTCAAAGTAACTTTGACTCCTTATTAGGTCTTTATGATTATTGATATACGATACTATATTGCTGACACATAAATAGACTGTGGAGTATTAATAGCAGTGTGTAGATACTAATCATCTCTTTATGGCATTGATACTTAGAACTTCTTGATCGTAATAGAGGAGGTAACGCTTCTTTATCCCAATTATGTTTATCCTAGTTTTTCTTAGCAACATTATCTCCAAACTGTGACTTTACCGATGTAGTATGCAACACTTAGCATACTGTGATGTCACCAGGAATGCATGCTGCAAAACTAAGATATACTGTAAATATGAGAAACTGAACTGTGTGATATATTTGTATTGATGAGGTTTTGTGATATTGACACCATGAAGTTAGATTACAATGCCACCTATTTGAATTCTTCTTGAGGAGATCTGAGATTATTATTGTTCTCATAGTAGTGGCATCCCTAAATCAAGTAGTAGTATAGAATATCACTGTGAGCCCGAGACATAAGTCATACCTTTGTAACAAGATCATGTAGCATTATTTTGAAGTATAATATGTTGTTGCATCGAGCCATTCATCATTGGAAGCACTGAGACTATGAAGTACACTTAAGAATTGCAGACACGAGATAGTAGAGGATGATTTATTTGTGGTTTTGTAATCTCATGGTTGCTTTAAGCATTTTTGACATAGATTTTAGTTTTGTAGTATGAACCCGAAACTGTGATTTCCAACAAGACAATGATATTTGAGAATGTTCCTTGATATGAATATGAGATGCAACACTATACATCTCTTCAAACTCATCTTTCAATTCACTTAGATGCAAACTTGTTTCTTGAATGTGCCTTATCTTCCCTTCGTTAGACATTAACACCTTAGCTCTGATTCCATGTTGAAGAATCTAGGGCACATGTAGTTAATGAGATTATTCTTGACCTAATAACTATTTGTGAGGAATTTTTTATTTTCTTATTAGCACAATATTCTATTTGACATTATTAGATTGTGTGTTTCTTATGTAATCAAATAGCTACCAAAAACAAAGAGACAAGAACACAAGATGTTGGCATTCTGCCAGGGCGTAAACCTCTCCCTCTTAGAGAGGAAAACACACACATAATTCTTCTTATAGATATTCCAATTGATGAAAACCAAGACCATCACGCTTGAATCACCATGCCACTCCAAGATCGAGGCACCAATCCTCTTCTTTATCACTCTTTAGATAATCATCATTGTTGCACCACTGAGGTCATCATCAAGATCTTCATTCCTGCTATAAAATATTTGCACTTTCATCAAGGTCTTAACAATACCACCGAGATCTTCTTAAAGTATGCATCTAAGCCCATTGAGGTCATGAATTCTTCTCGTTCATTTTGACCATAACCTTGTGACAAAGTGTCCATTGAGATCGCATATATGCTTATGACCATCACTGTAGAGAGTGTTACTATAGGACCTTCTTCGAATTATGCCAAGATTGTGTAGACTGATGTGGGATCTATGAGATTCTTGTCATCACTACTATGCCATGATGATACTATCTAGAATGATGAGACTGATTGTTCCTCTCTTGCACTGAAACCCTTATCATCATACTTATGTTGAGAATGTTACTATTTTTGTAGCACTCATCAAGCTACAATGATGTCATCTGAAGTCTAAGCCTTACACAAAGATAGACACTCTTGTACGCATAAAAAATATGAGTTCGTATACCTATGAAGTTGCAGAGAGACTTATCCAAAATTCTATGTTTCTTTGGTGACTCAAGCCACTTCTTTATAGGTTTTATGGCTTCATAATAAGCTGACATGTCAATGTGAACTGATTTGTCTCTTTTATTGAGATGACATGTCATTTGTATATACTTTGAGTCCAACTTAACTTATCTCTTCATCATTTTTCTCACATTCTTCTTCTTTGGAGGATGGTGCTTGCCTTGGAGGGCTACTTGACACTAGGTTGACCCATATTCATGCTCAAGAAGAGATATTTAACATAACTTTGATTCTTTGAATTTCCTGGAGCTATAGAATGAGTAAGAAACTCATTCAAACAATTTACAAAAATGATATTTATTTTTCTTGATAAGTACAAAGATCAAAATTACATTTACAAATATCGAACCTAGTTACAGTTTTCTTCAACAGGAAATGGAATTCTATGACAAAAGTCTTTGAACCCCTACATAAAGGATAATATTTTTTTGTGTAGATGCATAAGAGGTTAAATAAGAGTTTCCATTGGATGGAACCCTAAGTATATCAATCCACTTAGTCACTAGGGTTTTGACTCTATTATTGGTATAGACTTTTCCTCAACTAATATTGGTTTGCAGTTGGAAGCACTCAATGTCTATGGTCCCTACATCGACACGGTAATTGTCTAGGAACATGTTTTTAGGAATTGTCTTCTAGTTTGATAAAATTTGATCATTGTGTGGGATTTGAATATCTCATTGACATTTATAAAATTCTAGGATCCACATGCCATACAAAAAACTCTTTGAAATATTTTTTTTTTATCATGTTCTCGTAAACCATAAAATTAGAATTTTCAAATGACTAAGATGGTCCCCATGTGGAGGAACAATCATGTTGGGGAGGCCAGAAGAGAAAATTTATTAGATCGATTTCTTTTGTCTAAAAAACTAGTGGAAATTCCATCATTTATTCCTCAATGTGTTGGATGTAGGGGTAAATATGATCACTACCCAATTATTTTGGAAACTAGGGGGTGGCCAGGAAACCTACTAGTCCTTTCATGTTCAATGCTAGTTAGTTTAAGAATGATGAGTTTATGGCTCTAGTTGAATGCAATTAGAAATCTGATCATCCCAATCTAGGGTCCTTTGCAGATGCACATTTTCCTTCCAATTTATCCAAGATCAAGAAGATTACATGTTGTAAAGTGTAACTAGCTTCGATCTTCATAATGACATGTAAATATGATTTTAATGTAGGATATGTAAAGAAGAGAAATAAAATTATTGTAATACTTGCATCATGGGTTTCATGAGCAAGATATTTTATTTTAGTATAGGTTCCCATTGAGAGCCCTTAGGAATTTTGTCATCTAGTCATAAAAGTATAAAGAGTCATTTTCATGTAATGAAGACATGTTACAAATTTTAAAGAGTCACACTTATCTATGTAAATTCATCCTCCAAGACTTTGTCACTAGCCTGCTTCAAGTCAGCCTACAACGATGTGAGAAAATAAAGAGATGATGTTAGCTCTCCTCCAAGAGATCATACTGTCCTAACTGCCATGGAAAAATTCCTATATATACTAGTACTTAACCTCATTTTGAGGAAAGCAAGTTCAATCAATCATGTCTACAAAGAAGTGAAAAAAACATACTAGAGAAAGAATCTATCACAGCGAAGCAAAATGGATGGACAGAAAAGTTAGTTTGTGGATTTGTTTGGGGTAATATATCCTCCCTCGTGTGAAGGTAGATGATACAAAGGTGCTAGAATAAGGTCGAATTATTGCATCTACATCAAGGTGATCTTATTTGTGTAGAAGACCTCGATAGAAGGAGTAGAGTAGAACTGCAATAGGTCTCTCTCTTGAGACCAAGATTCTGAAGGAAGCTTAGAAGAGGAAGACCAAGATTCTAAAGGAAGATGAGAAGAGGAATAAGAAGAAGTTGTGTCAGAAAAGAAGCTAGTGACTTGGTATTTGGAGGAGTCTAGCATCAAGGGTCATTGTAATGGTCTTGGTTTTGTTCAATTAAATATCTATATGAACAATTTCATTTTGGTTTTCCTCTCAAAGACTGAGAGGTTTTGGCCCTCGCTGACAAGCCTATATACTGTCTCTTTTGTCACTCTATTTTTTCATGATATGATAGTTATCTTCATGAGAATATAATAATAATAAACAAAAGAAAGAGAAGATCATAATCAAGAAGAAAAAGCATATCACAAGTAATTATCATAAGTAGAGAAATCACCTAACTTATAATGCCCTAGATTTCTCAACATGGTATTAGAGCTAAGGTGCTAAAGTCAATAAGGGAATATAATCAAGAATACACACAAAGATCAAGTTTCAAAGAATGATCAAAGCGAGACAAAAATAATACCAAGCAAGACATCAAGATCTTCATCTTACCGAAACCCTAGATCGAAGAAATCTACTTTAGCAAAAAGTCTTGGAAACATCATCAAGGGAGAAGCAGAAACAAAGACTAAAACCATAGTAGAATCTTCAAGGTCATAATTTCTCCATCATCTAAGGAGGGACTATATTAAAAGGTAATGTTAGAAAAGGGGAATCTTCTCTTCACTTGGCAGAATATCATCCAAAAAGGACTTTCATATCCTTAAAAAAATCATAGTAGAAGGATCAAGTTCATCACCACCAGAGAAATCTATTTGAAGATTCTATCTCCAAAAGTAAGTATCTTCTCTCTTATAATCTAGTAAAATGACTTCATGTTTCAAGGAAAGTCAAAAGTTAATTGTGATATCAAACTTCCTTGCATGGAAGGGAAGGACCGACATAGTCCTCGAAGTAAATGAAGTCATCGATCAAGTACATGAAAATATTTCCAAGCCATATGGACATCAAGCTCTATCTAAATACATGGAAAAATATCTAAAGACTCAAAATATTCTTGAGTAATCTATCAAAGATTCACTCATTGCTCATATAGCCTAGCTGGATATATCAAAAGTGTTATATGATAAGTTGATAGAACTATTCTCTTAAAGTATAATAAGAAATATCATATCACTTCAATATGATCTATATAAATTGAAGGTATCAAAGGATGAAGGGATATCTTCATTCCTTTCAAAATCATCTGAAATAAAAATTCAATTGTAAGACCTAGGAGAGATGATATCTGATAAGGAAATGATCTCCATCATTATAAATGCACTATCTGATGAACAAGGTAACCTCATATCCAACGAGGAAGATGAAGCTTTCCCATTCAAAAATTTATGGAATCTATGCAAGATAAGAGAAAACATGCTAAAGGGACAATATGATGAAGAACATAGAGAAAGGAGTCAAACAATTACTAAAGGAAAAAGGAAGTTCGGTAAATTTGGTCCTCAGAAGAAAAAGAAGAAAATTGCTAAGGTTCAGTGTTTTAGATGTCAAGAATATGGGCACTATAAAATAGATTGTAATCAAAGGGACACTAACAAAATAAATCAAGAAGAAGCTCATATTAATGAAGAAGTGGAAGAACCTGAAATCACGAAGACAAAGGAGGAAGTGATAGATCTCTAATATGACTGAGATGATCTCCTTCAATTATTATTCTATTGTGTAAAGCATAGGTAAGTATCTTTGTAAATAACATTAGATGCATCATATTGGAGAATGGCATCATGGTAGAAGCATTAAGAGCTCATGATAAAGGTAACATGTAAAATTTATGGGGAAAAATTTATAGCTATATAAGGTATAACTCTTGAAAACCTCATTGAAAGATACTTATGGAGAAGGAAAAGGTCATCTAGGACAAGACTCATCATACATATGCATAATAAGATATGTTAGATCCACTAGATTTTCTGATGGAATCTTCATTGTAAGGTTCACCAATCATGAATAAAGACAAGTAAAATCCATAAGATAATGGGAAAACAGGGAAATAGATCTATAGAGTAAGACTTCTTCATTCAAGGGAAGCTGTTGCAGAAAGTCTGAGGAAATATGAGGTATGTATACAAGTGTATGATTGCATACATCATGTTCTATCTCGAGAAGCCTTATCACAGAAAGGATCTCCTCCTAGGATGCAAGAATGCATAGATCATGTATTTAATAGATCAAATCAACATAATATGTATTCATTGGAAAGATGAGGTAGCTGAATACAATTTAGGAACTGTAATTGGAAGTTCTTGGGATGAAAGATGTGAAGAAACAAAGGAGGAGATTGTGGAATAAGAAACAATGGTAAATGTAGTCAACATCTGAGATCCCAACAACATTTGAATATGATATCTCCTAGAAAGATATGAAGAATCTGATGGAAAGTCTTGAAAAGATATATACTCTTAACACACATATCTTTAGGATATGTGTCAACATGTACACTGATTTTGATGCTTGCAGGAAGATGTCATGGTGAAAAACCTTCACAAAGGTAATTATGATTTAAGTGTTCATTACTTATTTATGAACTAGTATCTGGATGGGCTTATGGAGGACTACCAAAGGGAAGAGCTATTGAGATCTTCCAATATAACCACATGGAAGGATGAAAGACCTTTCCGAAGAAGAAATCATGATGAATGTAGCATAATATGAAGTAATGCCATATGTATACTGATAGATCACTTTCTGATGAGAGGGATGATGACATGAATGACTCATGGATGAAAGTGATGAATAGTCTATGCCCTATGAAGAAGTCCCCAAAATAAGAAGACTCATTGATAAAAGAAATACATGAAAATGAAGGAAGGAGTTCATCTAGCACCTGGTTATCCCATCATCTCCACTTGAGGAGCTGCTGTAGGTCCCTAATTAAGAGGGAGCCTAGAAACAAGTTTATTACTTGGAAGAAACTTGCCAATTCCTAAGCCAAGAGGAGCTTAGATACATTCCTTTTGTAGGAATGAGTAAATTTTTCCTCTCTAATTGAGAGGGAGAGTTAGACACATTATTCTTGTCTTCACTTGGGAAGACTAAATAGAGGATTGGTAATAATGTTTCAGCTGATACTCTTTGAGGATGAGATAGGCCATCAAAGATAATAAAGGGAGAAAATAAAGATATGATGTTAACCCTCCTCTAAGAGATAATTTTGGTCTAACTGCCATTGAAAAACACCTATATATACTAGAAATCAGCCTCATTCGAAGGCAATCAAGTTCGATCAAGCAAGTCTATAAAGAAGTGTGAAAAACATAATAGAGAAAACATATATCTCAATGAAGTAAAATGAAGGAGGGAAAAGTTAGTTTGTGGATTATTTCGCGTAATATATCCTACCTCGTGTGAAGTAAAAAGATAGTAAGGTGCAAGAAGAAGGTTTAAGTCTTGCAACTACACCGAGGTGATCTTATTTTGGTAGAATACTTGGCTATAAGGAGACTAGCTGTTAAAATTGGCAACCAGGGAAAAACTTCATGTGGGTCATCTTATTCATGGCTAATAATATTTTTATTAGATTCCTCTCGTCGAGAGGTGTAGGATTGATATAAAGATCATCCAATTCTGATAAGTATTCATGAAGATATGAATTTATTTTGATTATGGAATTATTATCAAGTCGACCTACAACTCATGTAGGCTCAGAAGCCCAACAGTCGTATCTATTCACCCACCAACGTTGTGTATAAATATAAGAGGAATTTTCCTCATTTGGACTCACTCATCTCATCACATCTCTCTCTCTCTACTGCGCAGATATGAGTCTCTTCTCTACTGCGCTGAAATGGGTCTCTCTCTCTCACACATGTGAAGCCGGAAGCTGTTGAATTTGAAGCTGCAACTGCAGAAGTAAAGATTGACTTGCGTGGCCTAGAAGATCTCCTATTTGGAACTGCGTTGTAGGTTCATCTAAACCTCCTTTGAAAGCCGCAACTTTTGGTGGTGGAATGAAGTCAATCCGACGGACGATTTGCAAGATATCGACTGCCCTAGTTTGAAGCCGGAAACTGCTGAAACTGAAGCTGCAACTGCAGAAGTAAAGATTGACTTGCGTGGCCTAGAAGATCTCCTCATCTGAACTGCACTGTAGGTTCATCTGAACCTCCTCTGGAAGCCAAAACTTTTGGTGGTGGAATGAAGTCAATCCGACTGTTGGTTTGTGAGATATGGTCTGCCCTAGTTTGATAATGAAGCCAAAATGTTGATGCTACTGATCTAGGGTTTTCTACTGCTGATATGAATCAGATTTATTGTACTATTTCTCTCTGCTGAATTATTGAAGATAAAAGAAGATTTGATCAAAGGGTTTCCCCACACATTGTGGGGTTTGTCCCTGGCTAGCCGCCACATCTTGTGTCTCTTGTCTTGGCTTGTTTTCTGTCGATCGTTTAATGTTCTATCTGCACTTTACTTTATGTACATGTGATTGCTAATCGGTGGAATATAATAAGAAAAAGAAGTAAACTGTTATAAGCATAGAACATACCATAACTTAACATGGTATCGAAGCTGAGGTGAAGACAAAGCCCGAGCAAGAGCAAGAGCAATCATTGAAGAGAATATTGGCAAGGCTATCCTAAAAGAACTATGGGGTCCTCAACACTCTTTCCTGCCGAAGACAAGCTCCGTGAGAAAGCTGACTATCACGGATGGAAGATGTCTATCGATCTAACCCTTGAAGATCAAGGAGTGTTGGACCATGTAAGAGGCAATATTGTTGAGCCTTCATCAAATGCATCTGCTGCTGCCTGGAACAAATGGAAAAATGGAGAAGTCAAAACAAAGAAGATCATCCAGGACTCTATCGACAAGCGCTTGGTGGCCTACATCTCTGATCTAGACACCTCCAAGGAAATCTATGACAGACTGGTGAGTTTATTTAAAGTTTATGACGCAATCAAGTTTTGTTTCTTAGAAATAAGTTGAGGGAAATCAAGAAGGGTAAAGCTGAAACTATGCAAGCATACTTCTTAAGAATCACAGAGATCAAGAACGATCTCCTATCTATTGGGGAAACCATTACTGAAAGAGAAATGGAAATCACAACTCTCGGAGGATTACCATCTGAATGGTATGTGTTCAGGACTACTCTTTTGAACTATAATGTAATTCCTTGTTTCGAGGAATTAATTGCTAGATGCATTCAAGAAGAAACAACGGAAGAAGTGCAAGAAATACCCATGCCTAAAGGTCCTCCTGCTGCTTTTTCTTCTCATGCAAAGAAAAGAAATAATTGCAGGACTAAATCAAAAGGAAAGGCTGGACCTAAGGCTAGAAGAAAATGACAATGTTACATTTGCGATAAAGCAAGTCACCTTGTATGTGATCATGAGCATCATGATGAATGAGATCATGGACATAAAGGGAAACATGAGATCATGGACATATAGGATAGCATGATGATGATGCACACTAGTTTGAGCAACATTATGATGGATAAAATCATGGACATGGGCAGCATGATGATAATCATGATTAGAGAAGCATGGTACAGTATGCAGTGGTGCAACTCGAAATCCCTCTTATGGCAATCAAAGGAATGACAAATTCAACAGCAAAGGTAAGAGGAGAGCTGGGAATCAAGGAAGAGGACAAGCATTCAAGAAGGCTAGAAATTCTAGAATGTATTAAATGCACCTGACCTCAAAAGGAACCTAGTGTCCATCTTGGCAATGGAAGACAGAGGCTTCAAGGTAACCTTCAGCAATGGCAAGGTATGTATATGGAAAAATAATGCTAAAGATGCCTTTACTCTTGGGTTTAGTGTTGATTCATTATATCAGGTCGATGGAAGTCCGCTAGGTGTCATGTCTTGTGACACAACTCTTTAGTCCGAACTTTGGCATCAAAGGTTTGCCCACCTTCATTACAAAGCTCTACCCGATGTAAGACAGATGGTAACAGGGATGCCTGAATTCCAAGTAGAGAAAGAAGGTGTATGTCCGGGATGTGCCAAAGGAAAGCTCAAATGGGGACCATTCCCCTCAAGCCAAAGCAAGACCTCCGATATATTACAATTGGTTTACTCAGGCATACCTGAGGTTGGCATTAAGAGGGAGACTACTACACCACATACTCCTGAGAAGAATGGTGTGGTGGGAAGGAAGAACCACACGATGATGGAAGCTGTCCGGGCCATGCTACATGATCAAAGACTTCCAAAGTTTCTATGGGCTGAAACTACAATCACCGCCGTATATGTACAAAATAGATGCCCTCATCAAGCATTGGGTTCCTAAACTCCTGAAGAAATGTTCACCACTGGTCAAAGGGAAGTCATGAATAGTCATGATGTCACCTTTGACAAAGATATGGCTCTCAGCAAGGTGGACAATCTGCTGACTTTGAGTAGCTCTCAAGAAGCCGACATCAGGGAACCGAAAGAAAAGGATGATGAAACAATGCCTGATGTAGAAGAACCCATGGATCCGATTGATCCTCATCCACATGAGCCTTCCTCTTCTAGGAAGAGGCCTTCATGGCTTAGGGGGATACTTGATGATGCTGAAGGACATGCTGCACCCTGAGGAACCTTCCATCAAAGTAAGAAACCTAACAGGTATCAGGGATACCTGACCATCATGAGCACGATCATAAAATAACCTTCATAATTCTCAGATGTCATCAAGCATTAACTATGGAAGGATGCTATGACCATAGAATATGAGTCTATTATGGAGAATGATGTCTAGGAAGTAGTTCCCAGACCCTGGACAAGACAATTGTTACTTCAAAATGGCTTTACAAGATAAATCATGCAGCAAATGGAAGTATGGAAAAGTATAAGGTTCATTTTGTTGCTCGTGGTTTATCCCAGAAGGGAGGTATAGACTATGATATTTGCACCTGTTGCCAGATATACAACCATCCGCTTGATCATAGCCCTTGTGGCTTCACAAGGATGGAACCTACATCAGATGGATGTTAAGACCGCGTTCTTGCATGGTTCTATCAAAGAAGAGGTCTATGTGGAGCAACCTGAAGGATTTGAGATTTATGATTGAAAATCTCATGTATGCAGGTTGAAGAAAGCTGTCTATGGGCTGAAGTAAGCACCCCGAGCATGGTATGAGAGGATCGATAGCTACTTGATGAAGCTGGGATTCACTAGGAGTGAAGCTGATCCTAACCTTTACTTTAAGGTTGAAGATGACAAGCCTCTCATACTGGTGTTGTATGTGGATGACCTCTTTCTAACAAGTGCAAACCCTCTCATTCACAAATGTAAGAGGGAGATGGCTTCTGAATTTGAAATGAAGGACCAAGGAATTGAAGTGTGGCAGAAGCCAAGGGAAATTTTCCTATCTCAAGGAAAATATGTGGTAAATATATTGGAAAGATTCGGTATGATGGATTGCAAGCCTGTGACTACCTCGAGGATCTTAACTTTTAGAAGTTATATGGTAGTGATGTCGGACCAGACTTGGGAAATGCCTCTGAGTTTCAAAAACTCATTCGCATTGATGTTCTTGGTGAACCTCCGTCCGAACATTTGTTTTGCAGTTAGCATTGTGAGCTCATATTTGGTTGAGCCTCACTGGATTGATGCCAGGAATCCTCTGAGATGTCTTCAGGACACAATCTCTCATGGATTAAGATACACTACCGGAGATGTGAGACTACTTGGATATACTGATGTTGATTGGGCAAGTAGTGTGGTGGACCGTAAGAGCACTTTCGGGCACTGTTTCACCTTGGGATCTGCTTCGATATCTTGGATGAGCAGGAAGCAGAAGTCGGTGGCTTTCAGCACCACCGAAGCAGGATATATTGTTGCTAGCATAACCTCGTGCGAGGCAGTCTGGTTGCGAAAGCTCTTCAGTGAGCTGTTTGGATTTACATTGGATACCACTGTGATTCTCTGTAACAACCAGAGGTGGGATTCGATTATTGAGGAATCCCATATTCGTCAGCAGATAGACATCATCTGGGATATGGTAAGTCGATGAGCAAGGGAGCTCCATCACATTAAGATGATGTACAGGTTGATACACCTTGTCAAAGCCCCGGGAAAGATCTAATCTGTGATTTTCCCAAACAACTTGGAGTTGGCAAGAAACCCTTGTACAAGGGTCCTGCATGTTGCATACATTGAGCTCTGGGAGCTCTGAGGGCTTGCGGTTCCTACTGGAGCAACATATGACCACAGGGTGACTCACCCTCCCCTGGTGGTGCACACTGGAACAAGATGATTCACTCTCTTGTGGGACAAGATGATTCGCTCTCTTGTGGAACAGGATGATTCGCTCTCCTGTGTAGCAGATGATTAGTTCTCCTGTGAGGCATGGATTGATGTGTTCTCCATGGCAGCCGGATTGATGTGTTCTCCATGGCAGCCTGGATTGATGTGTTCTCCATGGAAATTGTAGCAGGATTGATGTGTTCTCCTGTGAGGCCTGGATTGATGTGTTCTCCATGGCAATTGTAGCAGGATTGATGTGTTCTCCTATGGGGACAGGATTGATTAGTTCTCCTGTCGAGGCATCCTACCCATGTAGTCTGGGACTCATGGGAAGTACCTCTCATCTGATCAATGAGTAGGGAAATGAAGTTAGGGACCATAGTGTAGTACCGATGGACGCATCGTTGTAACTACCGTACTCCCTATGCTAGGATGACCTCCATTGATCTGGGATCAATGATACTGGTCTGGGACCAGTGGTAGGAGTTGTACCATACTATGACGCTGACTTCGGGTCGGTTGAGACTGGTCTGGGATCAGTGGTACATACTCTGAGACTGACTTTGAGTCAGTCGAGGATGATATTGGTCTGGGACCATTGGAGTTGTACTCACTATGACGCTGACTTTGGGTTGGTTGAGACTGGTCTACGACCAGTGGTACATACTCTGAGACTGACTTTGAATCAGTATGATACATCCTCGATCATTTCTTCTTCTTCATAATTCAGACAAAAGCAGAGTAGAACAGAACAATACAAGAGCAAAGTAGAACAAAACAAAACAGTACAAATCAGTGCAGGGCAGAACAAGACAAAGCAGAACAGGAAAAATAGAGCAGAGCAGGGCAAGAGTCAGGCTGTACAAGGCAGTGCATTTGATGGATGAATAGTAACGACCGATAGACAGATTGCAGATGAAGTTTTCCATGGTTGAGAGAGGGAGTGTTAAAATTGGAAACCAGGGCAAAAACTTCATGTGGGTCATCTTATTCATGGCTAATAATATTTTTATTAGATTCCTCTGTGAGAGGTGTAGGATTGATATAAAGATCATCCAATTCCGATAAGTATTCATGAAGATATGAATTTATTTTGATTATGGAATTATTATCAAGCCGACCTACAACTCATGTAGGCTCAGAAGCCCAACAGTATCTATTCACCCACCAACGTTGTGTATAAATATAAGAGGAATTTTCCTCATTTAGACTCACTCATCTCATCACATCTCTCTCTCTCTACTGCGCAGATATGAGTCTCTTCTCTACTGCGCTGAAATGGGTCTCTCTCTCTCACACATGTGAAGCCGGAAGCTGTGTTGAATTTGAAGCTGCAACTGCAGAAGTAAAGATTGTATTGTGTGGCCTAGAAGATCTCCTCTTTGGAATTGCGATGTAGGTTCATCTGAACCTCCTTTTAAAGCCACAACTTTTGGTGGTGGAATGAAGTCAATCCGACGAACGGTTTGCAAGATATCGACTGCCCTAGTTTGAAGCCGGAAACTGCTGAAACTGAAGCTGCAACTGCAGAAGTAAAGATTGACTTGCGTGGCCTAGAAGATCTCCTCATTTGAACTATGCTGTAGGTTCATCTGAACCTCCTCTCGAAGCAAAAACTTTTTGTGGTGGAATGAAGTCAATCCGATTGTCGGTTTGTGAGATATGGTCTGCCCTAGTTTGATAATGAAGCCGCTAATGTTGATGCTACTGATCTAGGGTTTGCTACTGCTGATATGAATCAGATTTATTGTACTATTTCTCTCTGCTGAATTATTGAAGATAAAAGAAGATTTGATCAAAGGGTTTCCCCACACGTTGTGGGGTTTGTCGCTGGCTAGCCGCCGCATCTTGTGTCTCTTGTCTTGGCTTGTTTTCTGTCGATCGTTTAATGTTCTATCTACACTTTACTTTATGTACATGTGATTGCTAATCGGTGGAATATAATAAGAAAAAGAAGTAAACTATTATAAGAATATAACATACCATAACTTAACACTAGTAGAGGTGGAATATGTCTCTCTCTTAAGACAAATATTCTCAAGGAGACTGAGATTCTCAAGGAAGCCGAGAAGAGGAAGACCGAGATTCTCAAGGAAGCCAGGAAGAGGAATAAGAAGAAGTTGTTTTAGAAAAGGGGCTAGTGAATTGGTCTTGGTAGGACTCTAGTGTTAAGGGTCATTGTCATGGTCTTGGTGTTCACCAATTGAAGATCTATAAGAACTTTATTTGGTTTTTCCTCTCAAAAGGTGAGAGGTTTTGGCCCTGCTTAACAATCCAATATACCATGCCTCTTGTCTCTCTATTTTTTCATGATATGATTATTTTCTTGATGAAAAGAAAATAATAATAATAATTACAAGAAAGAGAAGATTGTGATCAAGAAGAAAAAGTATATCATAATCAATTATCATAAGTAGAAAAATTAGCTAACTGATAATGCCTTATATTCCTCAACATGGTATCATAGCTAAGGTGCTAAAGTCGAGAAGGGAATCTAATAAAAAGAAACACAAATATCAAGTTTCAAAGAAGAATGAAAGAAACCCTAGATCAAAGAAATCTACCTTAGCAAAAAGTCTTGGAAACATCATCAAGGAGGAAGCAGAAAGAAAGACTAAAACCCTAGTAGAATCTTTGAGATCATAATTTTTCCATCATTTAAGGAGGGATTAGATCGAAAGGTGTTTTCATAAAAAGGGAAATATTCTCTTCACTTGGAAGAAGGTCATCCAAAAATAAGGACTTGATTGTCCTTAAAAGAATCATCCGAGAAGCATCAAGTTCGTCACCACCAAAGAAATATAGTTGAAGATTCTATCTTCACAAGTAAGTATCTTCTCTCTTATAATCTAGTAAGACATCAAATGAAGGAAAGAGAAGTTTTGGGATATCAAACTTCCTTGCATAAAAGCAAAAATAGACATAGTCTTGAAGTAAAATCAATCATCAAGTTCAATATAAGAAAGATTTCAAAGTCATATCAAACTTCATAGAAAGAATAGACATAGTCCTTGAAGTAAATGAATATCGATCAAGTTCACGAAGAAAAGCCATCTAAGATCGAGCTCTATCTACATGGAAAAATATCTAAAAGCTCAATATTCTTGAGGAATCTATAAAATATTCCCTCATTCCTCATCTAGTCGAGCTAGAGACATCAAAAGAGTTATATGATAAGATGATATAACTATTCTCTGAAAGTACAATAAGAAAGATCATATTGCTTAGATATGATCTATATAAATTGAAGGTATCAAAGGATGAAGGGATATCTTGATGTCTTTGGATAGCATCTCAAATAAAAACTCAATTGAAAGACCTAGGAGAGATGATATCTCATAAGGACATGATCTCCATCATTCTAAATGTGCTAATTCATGAACAAGTTGGTAGCCTCATGTTCAATGAGGAAGAGGAAGCTATCACATTCAAAAATTTATTGACTCTCCGCAAGGTAGAAGAAAACATGTCGAAGGGACAATATGATGAAGAACCTATAAAAATGAGTTGAACAATTACTAAAGGAAAAAGGAAGTTCGGTAAAATTTTCCTCAAAAGCAAAACGAAAAAAATTGCTAAGGTTCAGTGTTTTAGATGTCAAGAATATGGGCACTATAAAACAAATTTTTTTCAAACGGACACTAACAAAATAATTCAAGAAGAACCTAAAATGAAGAAGCATAAGAAGGAGGAAGTGAGAGATCTCTACTATGACTGAGATGATATCCTCCAAATATTATTATATTGTGTAAAGTATAGGTCAGTATTTTTGTAAATAAGATAGGATGCATCATATTGGAGAATGACATCATGGTAGAAGCATTAAGAACTCATGATATAGGTAACATGTAAAATTTCTAGGGTAAAAATCTATAGCTTTATAAGGTATAGCTCTTGAAAGCCTCATTGAAAAATACCTATGGAGAAGGAAGAAGTCATATAGGACAAGAATCATCATACATATGCATAATAAGATATGTTAGATCCACCAAATTCTCTAATGGAATCTTCATTGTAAGTTTCATCAATCATGAATAAAGACAAGTGAAATCCATAGAAAAATGGCATAACAAGGAAGCAGATCTATAGAATAAGGATTCTTCATTCAGAGGAAGCTGCTACAAAAATTTTGAGGAAAGATGAGGTATGTATACAAGTGATATGATTGCAAACATCATGTTCTATCTCGAGAAGGTTGATCAGAGAAAGGATCTTCTCCTAGGATGTAGGAATGCATAGATCACATATTTACTAGATGAAATCAACATAATATTTCCTTATATGAAAGATGAGGTGACAGAATACAATTTAGGAACTCTAATTGGAAGTTCTTGGAGATGAAAGGTGTGAAGAATAAAGGATATCGTGTAATAAGAAATAATGGTAAATGCAGTCACCATATGGGATACCCAACAAATTATTAATATATCTCCGAGAAAGATATGAAGACTCTGATGGAAAGTCTGGAAAAAATAGTTACCATTAACAAGACATATCTTTAGGAGATGTGTCAACATTTACGTTCATGTTGATGCTTAAAGGAAGATGTCATGGTCAAAAACCTTCACAAAGGTAATTATGATTTAAGTTTTCATTACTTATTTCTGAACTAGGATCTAGATGGACTTATGCAGGACTACCCAAGGGAAGAAACATCAATATCTTCCAATACAACCACATGGAAGGATGAAATACCTTTCGAATAATAAATCATGATGAATGAAGCATAACATGAAACAATTCCATATGTAGATTGGTTGATCATTTTCTAATGAGAGGTATGATGACATGGCTGACTCATGGATGAAAATGATGAATAGTCTATACCCTATGAAGAAGTCCCCAAAAGAGGAAGACTCCTTGATAAATAAAATACATTATAATGAAGGATGGAGCTCTTCTAGGAGTTGTTGTAGGTCCCTAATTATGAGGGAGGATAGAAACAAGTTTCTTACTTGGAAGAAACTTCAAAATTCCTATGCCGAGAGGAGCTTAGGTACATTCCTTATGTGGGAATGAGTAAATTTATCCTCGCTAATTGAGTTGGATAGTTAGACGCATTATTCTTGTCTTCACTTGGGAATACTAAATAGAGGCTTGGGTAATAATTTGGCATCTGATACTCTTTGAGGATGAGATAGGGCATCGAAGATAAGAGGAATCTTAGAGGACCAATATTCTTTGAGGGTTGGGTAGTGCAAGATTAGAGTAGTCCTCATGGAGCACACCTTGAGAACTCGAGTGGGGTATGCTCCAAAAGAGATAATTATGAGGGTGTCTATAAATCATTGGTATCGCCAACATTGAGCTCAGGTCTTGTCCAGAGATAGAGTTTTTAGTGAAGGCCTTGCTATATAACAATGTTGGTTAATATGAATCTAAACTAATGGGTTATCAATCCAATTCTTCTGATGAGAAATTCTTCAGATTGAGAAAGAACAAGTACCATTATAAATACCTCCATAGTTAAGAGGGAGTGTTGTAAAGTGTAACTAGGTCTGGTCTCACAATGACATGTAATTGTGATTTTTATGTAAGATATGTGAAGAAGAAAAATAACGTTATTGTAATACTTGCATCATGGGTTTCATGAGAAAGAGATTTTATTTTAGTATAGGCTCCCATTGAGAGCCCTTAGGAATTTTTTCATCTAGTCATTAAAGCATAAAGAGTCATTGCCATGTAATAAAGGCATGTTACACATTGTAAAGAGTGACACTTGTCTATGTAAAGTCATCCTCCAAGATCTTTTCACTATCCCTATTCAAGTCGGCCTATAATGAAGGGACAAAATAAAGAGATAATGCCAGCACTACTCCCAGAGATCATGCCATTCTGACTGCCATGGAAAAACACCTATATATACTAGTACTCAGCCTCATTTGGAGGCAATCAAGTTCGATCAAGAAAGTCTACAAACAAGTGAAAAAAACATACTAGAGAAATCATCTATCTCATCGAAGTAAAATGGAAGGAGGGTGAAGTTAGCTTGCAGATTGTTTTGGGTATTATATCCTCCCTCGTGTGAAGTTAGAAGATGGGAAGGTGCTAGAAGAAGGTTGAAGTATTACAACTAGATCGAGGTGATCTTATTTTGGTATAATACCTAGTTATAAGGAATTAAATAGAAGTGAAATAGCTCTCTATCTTAAGACCAAGATTCTCAAGGAGACCAATATTCTCAAGGAAGCCAAGAAGAGGAAGAAGAAGAAGTTGTGTCAGAAAAGAGGCTAGTGAATTGGTCTTGGGAGGAATCTAGGGTCGTTTCCATGGTATTGATGTTCATCAATTGAAGATCTATAAGAATAATTTCGTTCGGTTTTTCCTCTGAAAGAGTGAGAGGTTTTGGCCCTGGCCAACAATCCTATATATTGTGTCTCCTGTTTCTCTATTTGTTCATGATATGATAATTGTCTTGATGAGAAGAACATAAAAAATGCTACAAGAAAGAGAATATCATAATCAAGAAGCAAACATCTATTACAAGCAATTACCATAAGTAGAGAAATCAGCTAAATTCTAATATGCCCTAGATTTCTCAACATTACGATCCATTCAGAGCGGCTAATAAGAGGATCATAGATGATCATGAAATGAAAGAGGTGGAGGATGAATTGTTTTCTCATTGTGCCTTTGAGGATGGAGGGTTCATAAATAATGACAAAAAAAACTTTTCCATCTTGAAGCTAGGAAAAGGAAGTTTCTAAAGGATAATGAGGCCTTATGGAGACTAGCGAGTAGTAAATTTGGCTTGGGTGCGGAGATGAAACACCATTTTTTTTCAAAAAATTGTAAAAGAAAGATGTGTTATGCTATCTAGAGCCTCAGAGATATGAAGGGTGGAATGCGACATCTTTTAAGGATCTTGCATGGTTGGGGAATGATCATTTTGGTACCCTCTTCAAAGTTCATATTGAAAATATTCTTAAAATAACATAAATTTTTCCTTAGTTTGTTTTCGAGTAGGGTAATATAAATCTCATTATAGAAGTATCAGACTCGAAACAGTAAGAGGTCTTATATAACTTACAGAAGGAAAAGAGCCCTCACTCAAATGGGTGGATTGTTGTTTTTTTTTTTGGAATTTTATGATTTCTTTGTGAATGACCTTCAGGTAGTGAAGGAGTGTAGAAGGATAAGGATTATTTTAGCATATTTGAGTATAATATTTATATCCCTAATTCCAAAATTAGTCAATCCTACCTCCTTTAATGTTTTTTAACTGGTTTCACTCTTGAAATGCATCTAAAAGATTCTAGTCAAGTAACTTCCAGCCAAATTAAGATTATCCCATCCAAATCTATTTTCATGGACTAGCTTAGCTTTCTGGAAGGGTGACAAAAAATCACATAAAATTAAAGGAGATTTTTGAAAGATATACCCTTCCAAAGCTTGTGATAGGGTTAGGTCGCTTTATATCCAACTACTTCTAACCCATCTAGGTTTTGAAGTGCATTTTATAACTTGTATTATCATCTACCTCACAATGATATATTTTATGGTCTTGATTAATGGAGTGACATCCCCATTTTTCCATGTTGAGCGGGGTCTAAGACAAAGGTACCCACTTTCTCCACTCATATTATTATTAGTGGTTGAAGGTCTAGCTTGGTCATTGACTAATGCAAAATGAAGGGGCTTACTCAGTGGTGTAGGGTTGGTAGAAAATTTGATTATTACCCTCTTGTTTTTTACATTAGGGGAATTTTAATGTAAAAGATGGGTCTCAAGAATGTACTAACAAATCTAACTTTAAAAGAACCAATATAATTCAAGATCATGATGTCATCCCCAAGGGTGGATATTTTGGAGGTAAAATAAGAAAACTAAATTTTTAATTGTATCTTTGGCTTATCCCCTTATTGTTAAAGTCAGTGATAGCATAGGAAGGTACTCTACATAGGTTTGGTGTCTTAACATGTGGAAGACATCATTTTCCTCTTACATATTATTACTTAGTGGAGTAAGTGATTTATATCTTGTTTCCTAATTCTAACATAGGAAAAGTACAATAATTAAGCTAACTAACTATTGTGGGTTATTAAGTCATTTTTTAAGGGTTAATAATTTAACTATTAAGTGACCTAGAAATAATATCAATCGTATATCTCTAAGTTGGTTCTAGAAGGGATATTAGGGTTATGGATTTGGACTTAATGAAGATTATAAAGGGAGCTTATTGTTGAAAATGGAGCAACAAAGTCTCACTTTGAGTTTGCCTTTGCCAAACTAGAGAAAATTCAAATTTCTATTTTAGGAGAAATCTTGGAGGTAGTTAACTGAGCTGGCATGGAACTTTTCACTCAATTAACTTAGTTAATTCGAGTTGGGGAAGCTTAATTTTATTTTAGTATGTTTTATTTCAAATTTGTAGCAATATATTTTAGTTTAATTTGAGTTATTGTCATTTTAACTAGTTCTAACTGTTAGAAGGACAAGTGGAGGTCATGCTGTGGAAGTGGAATTTCAACCACATTTAGTGATCAATGAGTTAAGTGATAAATCAACCCAAAATAATTGTTGCATGCAAAGATTTCAAGTTATGCAATTGATATGGATATTCCAAGGTGTTGTACTATTAGTTGTAGGATATTCCAATATCTAACACCCCTCTGTTGTATGTAACACTCTATTAACCTAAGCTAAGAAAGGCTAGGTCAAAGGTGTGATAATTAAAGTAAGTACTTTATTATTAAGCAAATAAATATAAATTAATCACTTGGAAAATGAGACACCAAGAGATGAGATTCTTGCCAAATAAAATTCCATTGGTGAATGGGAATGGATAATTCTTTCATGATAAGACTTCTAGATAAAATTCTAGATAAGCTTAATGGATTGGGAGATAAATATCCATTAGGTTTCTTAGCTGGAAAAAGATGCTAAGTTTAACATAAAATCCTTGCATGAGAGAAAGGAAAACTTTTATGGGAAAATCCTCGCGGGAGAGAAAGGTGAGCAAGATAAACATAAAATCCTTGCAGGAGAGAAAGGCAAGATTTTATGGGAAAATCCTTGTGGGAGAGAAAGGTAAGATTTTCCATGAAAATCCTAGGAAAATGGATAAAAATATCCACCTAAAAGGGATGCCACTAAAGGAAACCATATCATGAAAGAGGGTATTAAATACCCATTGAAGGGATCAAAAGAGGCAGTTGATCCATGGAAAGAACTCTCGGCTCGAGGGTGAACTAAAGGAAGTCAGTTCTAGGTTGGGTGGCGGTGCTCAATTTTCCAAGTGACATTATTTCAATTTCTCTTGTTGGATTCCATTGCATGGGATGTATTGTATGTTTCTCCTTACCTTGTATATTGTTGAATTCTCTCAGCATATGTGTATAGTTGCATGTGTGATCTTTGTGTAGGAGGATGATTGAATAATTATGCATGAGACAACTATGTATGATGAATAATTATGTTTTTAAGGTTTCCATTGTATAGCTGGTGGTTCAGGTTATTGATGCTAGGCTTTTTCACCATGTATGATGAATAATTGTGTTTTTAATATTTCCATAGTATTGCAGGTGGTTCAGGTTATTCATGCTAGGCCTTTTGCACCATGAATTTCATCCACTAAAGGTCATCTTAACTATTTATTCACTATGATTCGTATTGCATAAGATATATGTGAGTAATACTTTCGACTATGATAGTAGGACTATGATCATGATATATGGAAATGCTAGCTACAATATATTTATGATAACAATTCCATTAATGATCATGATGAGTCAACAAAGGAACAAATATTTATGCATAATATTATCATATGGAATGCCCATGATTGATTTGTTTCTCCAAGTTGTAATGCATGCATAAGAGTTGATTTGGAATGTAGTAATAAATTATATTCATTGAACCTAAAAGTCCACGTCGTGGATCTAGTGGAGCATAGTAGGTAGTTGGTAGTATGTGCGAATGGGGTATGTGAAAAATGGTATCAGAGTTCTAAGTTCAATATTGTGGCCTAAGGGCCAATCTACTTCTTTAACTATGAGTGTGATGTAGGTCCTAAAATAGGTCCTAAATAAATAAGAGGTTTCATTGATTATAAAATTGCTATATTCAAGAATCCGTAAAGGATTGAAATTCAATCTAAAAATGAGGACGTTGAAGCAATAACATATATAATATAATATTTATGTAGTGTCACAATGTTATATTTATTACTTGTAATCAATGGTAATTTTTAACTAAGGCATTTGAAAACATGGATTTTTTTTCATGAGTGAAATCTCATATATTGCTTGTCAAGCATGCAACTAGTTTTGATTCCAATTGGCATAAAGGAATCAATTAAAAACAAAACTAGTCCATTGGATCATTTTATAGTGAAGGAAGAAGGGTAGAATCCTTACATGCCTATACTGATTTTTCAAGCAATATTTCGATGAAAAAATTACTCTTATAATGATTTTGTAGTTGGTAAAGTATGATGAAGTGATTATATATATATATATATATATATTATATTATATATATATATATATATATATATATATATTATTATATATATTATATATATATATATATATTATATAATATATCATGGAAAATATTGTATCATGCTATACGAAGGAATATAGATTAAAACAATGCAATGAAGGTGATACTATGGTACACTATATTTAAAGATCATACAAAGGCGTTGAAAGACCAATACAATTGTACTGATAAAAGGTTTGACTAACATTTACAAAGGTTGTGTTTATCAACGTATGTAAGGTTAAATCATCGCTGTAAAGCTTAACAATGCCTTCTCTCAGATCACAGTTAATTTCCTAAGAGGAAGATAGTATCACTAACAATAATTCATTATTGACAAACCTAAAATCCAAGCTAGCACTAAAAATAATATATGGTGTTTTTTTTTTGGATAAATACACCTTATAAATAAAGAGTAAGACAAAGTCTAAATGTGAAAACAAAACTAACTAGGTGGTCTATGGAAGAGGGGAACCACAATGGGTCTGTGAGGTGGTAATGGAAATAACCTCACTTGGTTAGAAACATGCGTAGGAATTTCATTATGGTCAAAGGGTTTAAATAACTTTGAACCTACATGCACCTGTAAGACGAAGTCCATAAAATAATACGAAGAACAATGTTTCAGGGAGTATCATTTTTTGGAAGGGTTATTGTGAAAGTCAATATATTGTGCATAGTGGTTAGCTCGGTTGTGGAACCTTTATAGACTGGTTCCCTGTGAACTACACAACTTCTAATAAAATGCATGCAACAGTAGTGTCAACGTACATTCATGTTTTATCTATTGGCAGAAGTTAGTATAGCTTTCTGTGCATATCAATAAATGTAGTTAACATTGAACCTTCCCTGGGTAGGTACCTTACCCAAAAGTCTTCAACTTAAGCAGTTCCATTTGGTAATGGGGTGTACATAGTCATCTAAGAACTGCCATGTAATCTTGGTTGTGCAACCAACTACAACCTTTCATATTAAATAAATGCAATTCCCTCATGAGATCCTCCCTTCAATTTCCTCTTGCATTGTGGGCACTAAGAAAATCACTTGGTTTGATCATCGAAGGAATGAGGATAAAGCATGAGGGACGCTTTCTGTATTACTGCAGAATTGGATTCTTGCTTATACAGCTCATGAGCTTGTAACAAAATTTTGAGCCTTTGAGATTTAAAGCATGCCCGGTTATGATAGCTTAGAATCATGTTTTATGGGAAGCTTTAAATCAAGAACACCTTTCCAATTGCAATAGTGGAAAAAATCATGTTGAGGACCATTGAGTTTCTTTCCAATCCGCATTGTATATCTTTGGATTTAGCCAGTAATCTAGAGAGGTTCGAGTTGCCTTAAAAACAACTGGTTGGATAAGGTTTATCCCTTTGACAATGCTCATAGCTATATTTTTTTCCGTTCCACTGAAGTTTGGATCAACAAGACTGGTGGTTTATTTTAGTATTGCTCGGTTTACTTTCTTTAACCATTGAGTTGGAGCTATTTCAAAAAGGGACATAACCATTGGATAATGGTTATTTAGTTGTTTCGATAACTCTATTGAACCTTTGCATTATGGATAGAGGCAACACATTTTAAGGATGTCAAGATCATTTTAAATAGCAACTATAGCCATTACATTATGGGGGCTAAGTTTATCAACCTTGGGTGTTACAAGTTGTACCTTCCTGGAATGAGACGATGTTGAGCATATCTTCCTCAGGGATATACATATCCACCATCATCAGGTGTACGCGGGAAGACCAACAAATTTGATTTAGAAAGAATTTTTCCCGTGGGAAGCTAAGCCAGTGAAGGTCAATCCACTATGTTAGTGCACGCAAACGAGGGAAGCCTAACGTAAAAGCTAAATTAGTTAATGATGGTATAGGAAGTCGACCGAGAGTATAAATGTCATGGGCAACAGGTGCACCTAATGATCTCTAGCATCTTTTGTCATCAAAAACATGTGATCAATGGTCTTGTAAGGGCTCCTCCAAGATGATTGAGACAAAAATGTTCATTAGACTCTCTCATATCGAATGCGTTGTCCTAGAATTGAAAGGAGGGAAGTACATTTGATGCAAGAGGGGAAATAAGGGTTGAAGAAGAAACTCGTGGAGTGCCAAATAAAATATCCCAGAAAGTGAAGCCTAGATTCCATTTGGGTTTCGAGGAATGTTTGGAAAAGAGGCAACCTAGAGTCGTACAAAAGAAAAGGCACAATAATTAAATTATGAGTTGTTCGTTTTAATGCATAATGCATACCTTTTGTTAGTTACCTCCTTGGAGTTGCGAAATTGCATTATGTGTTCAACCTTTCTTATTTTGCATGACATGATTACATGCATGTACTTACATACAATGTATGACCCTTAGAATGATGACACACATTTCTATTCAATTTTATGATTGAGGCTGAGATCTTGTAAATTGCAAGCTAGTAATTCTCATTTCCTGTAGGTTGCATTCCATGTTAAAGCTCATTTTCCATACTTCAATGATTCTTCCTCTTACTCTGAGGTCTTGCACTCGCATTTGAAGTCGATCTCTGAAATTCAATTGATTAGAATGCTTCGTATTCTTAGGATATTTGAATTAAAATGATAACGCTCAACCTATATTGCTTTGAATCGCACAGTGCACGACTAAATAGACAACTATTGTGTCTTGTTTTGGTTTCCCTATCTTTGTAAGAGATGGAAAACTTCCTGCCAGAGTAGATTACTATGACATGGATATCCTCTAATAAGAAACAACATGTATTACACTGCAACCTGTGGCTCATTCTTCTTAACACTCGTTATTTGCATTGCATTATCAGTCAGTCGTTGTGAATACTGTCTGTAGTTCATAGTGAACATTATGGCATTTATATACTATCCTGTTGTGGTTATATTTTGTGCTCAATCAATGGGATCATGTTATGAAACCAGCTCAAGAAAAGATAGAAAAGATAGATCAACGCCTTAGAATTCAGCCTCTTCGAGGGGCAACCTCCTTTACATTACATAAATGAACAATTCTTGGATGATACAAATGAAAATACCTCCTTTCTATATATAGGAGTCTAAGTGGTCCCATATAATCAAAGCCTACATAACAATAATATTGTAGGGCACAAACAATAACAATAGAGGGCTTCTATGTGGCACAATAGTAACAATATGGGACTATATGGGTACAACAATATAAATAAGGGGTATAACTACAATAGTAATGGGGTAATCACTAGTATTATAGGGACCCAACATGCCCCTCTCCTTCAAAAAAGTGTTGTCCTCAACGCTTGAGTAGTTCAGGATACTTCTGCATAAAATTCTCATCCTCCCATGTGGAATCTTCAGCGGATAAGTTCTTCCACTTGATAAGATACTCTGAAATTGATCGATTTCGTAGCTGTCGAGTTCTTGTTTCTATGACTGCTTCCGGTTCCAATATAATTTTTCCTTCCTCGTCAAGTTCTGGCAATATTGTTTGAACTGGGAGCTTGTCGCCTATAACCTTCTTTAAACATGAAACATGGAAAACTGGGTGCAATCGAGAAGCTGCAGGAAGCTCCATTTGTATGCCATAGTACCAATCTTTTGCAACACCTTGTACGGACCATAATACTTTGGTGATAATTTATTATCCTTCTTAGCTTGCTTGAGGGACATTTGCTTATATGGTTGTAGCCGTAGGAATACCCAATCACCTACATCAAAACTTCTTTCACTGCGATGTTGATCTGCCTGTTGTTTCATTCTATTTGTGCCAACACAAGGTTATCCTTTAAGAGTTGGAGGACTTGTTGTTGATGTTCGATGTGATGTTCCACTGCCTGAACCTTAGAATTTTCTCTTAAATATGATGTGATGGATGGTGGTTGATACCCATAAAGTGCCATAAATGGGGTCATTTTTGTTGCTGTATGGAAGGAAGTGTTATACCACCATTCAGCCAGAGGCAACCATTTGACCCATTGTGTCTGTTTATCAGATACAAAGCAACGAAGATATCCTTCCAAACATTTGTTTACTATCTCAGTTTGCCCATCAGATTGAGGATGATAAGATGAGCTATGAGCTAACTGAGTACCAAGACAAGAAAATAATTCTGTCCAAAAATTTCCAGTGAAAATGGGATCTCTGTCACTTACAATAATCTTTGGGTTTCCATGTAGCTTTTGAATTGTTTCCATAAATGCAGTAGAAACTGTACTGGCTTTAAATGGATGTGATAATGCACAAAAGTGTGCATACTTGGTAAGTCTGTCAACTACCACCATGATGACACTCTTTCCCTCAGACTTGGGTAAACCTGTGATAAAATCCATTGATACCTCCTCCAACGTTGGCTTGGAATGGATAAAGGTTGTAATAGACCCGGTGTCTTAATTGTTTCAACTTTATTTTGTTGGCAAACCAAACATTCTGCCACAAACTTTTGAATATCTGATTTAAGGCCATCCCAAAAAAATTCCTTCTTAACCCTGTGGTAAGTTTTTAAAAATCCTGAGTGCCCTCCTAAGGGAGAAGTGTGCAATTCCATAAGAATCTTTTGTTTTAGCTGGGAATTCTTACAGAGGTATAAGCGATCTTTGTACCATAACGAATCATTTTTCCAGCTAAATGTATCAGACGTACTGGAATCTTGTTGTAGCTTTCGAATAAGTGCCCACACTTCTTCGTCATTCTTCCATTCCTCCCTTGCTTCGTTTATCCAATCTGGTTGGATAATAGAAATGGCGCACAACAATGCTTCCACATCCTCATCCTTTCTTGAGAGTGCATCTGCCACCACATTTTGCTTCCCTTTTTTGTAGATGATTTCAAAGTCATAACCCAACATCTTTGTGACCCACTTTTGTTGCTCTTCAGAGGATAATCTTTGTTCTAAAAAGTATTTAAGGCTATCATGATCTGTTTTTACCTTGAAGTGTCTTCCCATTAGGTAGGGTCGCCATTTCTTAAGTGCATGGAGTATTGCCAACATTTCCTTCTCATAAATAGCTTTGCTTAAAAACTTTCCCTTGATTGGACGACTTTCAAAAGCAATGGGTCTTTCATCTTGCATTAGAACAGCACCAATTCCATTTCCTGAAGCATCACATTCCACAATAAAGGTTTTTGTGAAGTCGGTGTAGCTAAGACCGGTGCTTGGCACATTGCCTCTTTAAGATGTTCAAAGGCCTTTGTTGCTTCCGGAGTCCATGAAAATGCATCTTTCTTCAATAATGTTGTTAGAGGTGCTGCTATTCTCCCATAATTCTTAACAAACTTGCGATAATACCCTGTCAACCCAAGAAATCCTCGCAGATGCTTTATGGATGTGGGGATTTTCCATTCCTTAATGGCTTTAATTTTGCTAGGGTCTACCTTAACTCCTTCATGAGATACAATATGACCCAAATATTCCACCTCCTGGACTCCAAAGAAACATTTGGATCTTTTTGCATATAATTGTTTCTCCTCCAATAGTTGTAGCACCCTGTCAACATGTTCAACATGATCCTTCCAAGACTTGCTGTAGATAAGTATATCATCAAAAAATACTAACACAAATTTTCTAAGGAATGGTTTGAAAATTGAATTCATCAAACCTTGAAATGTTGAAGGTGCATTGGTAAGGCCAAAAGGCATGACCAAAAATTCATAATGACCCTCATGAGTTCTAAATGCCGTTTTCGGAATGTCTTCAATCTTCATTCTGATTTGATGATATCCTGAACGAAGATCCAACTTGGTGAAGTAAATTGATCCATGCAATTCATCCAGTAATTCATCAATGACAGGAATGGGGAACTTATCTTTAATAGTGAGCTTGTTGAGCTCCCTATAATCCGGACACATGCGCCATGATCCATCCTTCTTGTGCACCAATACTGGGAGAGAGAAAGAACTTTGACTCGGTTGAATTATACCAGCCTCTAGCATTTCTGCAACCATACGTTCAATTTCACTTTTTTGGACATAGGGATATCTGTACGGCCTGATGTTTGGAGGAACACTTCCTGGAATCAGATGAATAGCATGATCATGATCACGCATAGGTGGGAGACCTTTGGGAGTCTCAAATACCTTGGAATGATTGTCCAGGACTTTTTGGAGATCTGGAGAAATAGATGATTCTAATGTGGAAACATCTAGCGAACATAATTGTGCAATTACACCCTTTGCTCCTTTTTAGAAGCTTTGTCATACCATTAGAGCTGATTATCTTTCCTGGTTTCCCTGCAATACCCCTTAATTCAACTTCCTTTCCTTCCACAGAAAATTTCATGAAAAGTTCTTGAAAATTAAAAGCTATTGTACCCAAGGATTGTAGCCATTTGACTCCTAGTACAACATCAGCACCTCCCATTGGAATGGAAAGCATTGGGCTAGTCAATAATATTCTCCCATGGATAGCTTGATATTATGGCACTTTCCAGAGCAATTTATTGTTCCTCCATTTGCAATCATCACTTGACACTCTGGTGCTGGATATAGGAAGCAATTCAATTCTTTTGCTACCCTACAATGAATAAAATTGTGGGTGCTTCCTGAATCAATCAACACTATTACCTTTTTCTTCTTGATTTGTCCTTCTATCTTGATGGTTTGAGGAGTGGTAATTCCGCCAATGCATTACAAGATATGGTCGGATTTATTTGTTCTTCATCTAGGCTTTGTTCCTGGAATATCCTCTTCTTTTGACCTTTCTTGCTCCTTTTCTTCTTCCTCTTCACAATCTATGTAGAATAATTTCTTCTCAGCACACTTATGACCTTTTGTGTATTTGCTATCACAATTGTAACAAAGCCCTTTTGCTCTTTTTTCTTCCAATTGTTGTGGTGTCAACCTTGTAGGTTGTGGAAGACTATGGGCAACAACACTTCCATCTTTATAGTTGTGAATGGTATGCTTCCTAGTTGCCATAATTTTGCTTTCCATTTTTCTTGCTAACCTGAATGCCTTCTCTAATGAATCAGGTTCCCAAAGGCGCACATCATGTTGGATATTATCCTTTAAAGACCCTATGAACACATCAATCCTATGCTCCTCTGGAATATCTTTTACCCTTATGTTCAATTTTTGGAACTCCTCAATGTGCTCCATTATTGAACCCTTTTGTTTGAGACTTATCAATTGGCTAAAAAAAGTGTTGCTTTTTGTATCCTCATAATGTGCTATCAATTCTTCCGTTAAAAATTGCCCAAGTGATAAATTGTTTACGAGAACAAAGCCATTGATACCATACAAATGATTTGGTTCCAAATATAAAGTTG